>PVLC010018728.1:0-31708 GCA_004027655.1 Graphiurus murinus
CCCTCCCTTCCTCCCTCCCTCCCTCCCTCCTTCCCTCTCTTATTTTCTTCCTTCTTTCTTTTATACTGGAGATTGAACTCAGTGGGGTTCTACCTCTCAGCTACACATCCATCCAGCCCTATTTTATTTTGAAACAGGATCTTGCTAAGTCTGCACACTGGTCTTGAACCTGTGATCCTCCTGTCTCAACCTCCCAAGTACTGGGATTACAGGTGTGTACCATTGCCCACAGTCTCTGTGCAGTTTTCAAACAGAACCGTCGGCTCCACCAGTGCCACCTCAGGGCACTTCAAAGATCTGGCCCATGGTTTGAAGTGATCCCCTTTCCAGAGGACATCTGGTCACAGCCTGAACCTGGTTTTCACATGACTTCTCTTCAAGTGAAAAGCCAGTACTAGCAGAAAATGCCTCTAATGCCCAGGGCTGATTTTCAGCAGCGCCTGTGAGATGAGTGTTCAGATGTTTAGAAAGCCCTGCACCAGGGCAGGCATCTGTTCTCGGTACCAGCGTCCTTTCCAGAGAGCTCACGTTGTTTCTGGTGTGTGCTGGTCCTGTGCCCTGGAGCCACCATGAGAGGTGCTGACAAACAGTGTCTCCACCTGCATGTTTCTTAAATAGTGAATCTGGAACCCCCTAAACCCAATGTCCCTGGAGTATGTGTCAAAATATAGATTCTACCCTCTTTCACTTAAAAAATACTGAATTAGCACCCCAGGGCTGGACTGAAGAACTTTTTTGTTTCAATAAATATCCTAGTCTCTCTTAGATGCAGTTGCAATCATTGGTCCATGCCATCCAACACTACTTCTTTTTTAAAGATTTTTAATAAGAATATACAATCTGCTTGTACTCATTGGAACTTGGACCTATACAAAGAACGTGAAGATGGGTATGGTGGCACATGCATGTAATCTCAGTACTTGGGAGGCTGAGGCAGGAGGATAACAGGTTTGTGGCCAGCCTAAGCAACTAAGTGAGGCTCTCAGCAACCTAGTGAGACCCTGATTCCCTGCTTCAAAATAAAAATAAATAATAAATAAATAAATAGGGCTGGGGGTATAGCTCAGAGGTAGCATGCCCCTGAGTTCAATCCCCAGTGCCACAAAAAAATAAAATAAACAAAAAATAATAACTCGCAAACAAGAAAAATCTGAATTATGAATTCAAATCTCTGACCCAGCAGTAACTAAAGTTAAAACTTACGACAAGTTTCTGAAGTTCCTTGAAACTCAATTTTCTCATCTGGGAAAACCCAAGCTGCAAGAGTCTCAGAAGAGCAAATGAGAAACTGTAAGAAAAGTGTAAAAAGTACGGCAGATGTTGAACATAAAGGCATTATAAGCCAGGTGTGGTGGCGCACGCTTGTAATCCCAGTACTTGGGAGGCTGAAACAGGAAGATCTGGGTTCGGGGCCAGCCTCAGCTACTTAGTGAGGCTCTCCACAACTTAGTGAGACCCTGTTTCAAAATAAAGAATAAAAAATAGAACTGGGGCTGTAGCTCAGAGCTCGGAGGTAGAATTCCCCTAGTGTTCAATCCCCAGTACTGAAAAAAAAAAAAGATTCCAAAGAATTCATCCATTTTATAGTCCCAGAAGATGCATCTATAAGAAATCTTCCTGAGTTGGGCGTAGTAGTACACACCTGTAATTTTAGTACTTGGGAAGCTGAAACAGGAGGATCACAGGTTCAAGACCAGCCTCAGCAATTTAGAGAGACCCTCAACAATTTAGTGAGACTCTGTTTCCAAATAAGAAATAAAATAGAGCTGGGGGTGTGGCTCAGAGGTAGGATGCCCCTGGGTTCAATCCCCAGTACCACCCTCAACCCACACAAAAATTTCCAAAAGCAAGAAGGAAGGAAAGGAAAGAGGGAAGAGAAGAGAAAGCGGTTTTTCCTATACCTGATCTAATAGTGATCACAATGTCCCTATGAAGCAAACATTCCTGTCCTCTGAACTTTATAGGGAAGGCTGCCGAGAAGCAGAAGGCTAAGAGAACCAGTCTCCATTGCATGCAAACCCCAGGCTCTAGCAACACCTGACGCTCCCAACTAGGAAGCCGTCCCCACTACCACATTATTCTGGTGATTTGAAATCGCTGAGGTGTGTGGTGTGGCAACACCATGGGGAATGTAACCGAAGTTTCAGCAGACGTGACCCCGAATGGAAGGACCACTTATTATCAGAGTCCCTGTACTGGGCCTCCCCAAACCTCAGGGGACTCAGACCGTGGGCCATGACTCAGCGCTTTCCTCCTCCAGCCAAATAAACCCTGTCCCAATTACCAGGCTATGAGTGTGTTCTTTGAAAAAAGAGACCTAAAAAACCTGTCCACCCTTGGTGGCGACAGAAGTCCTGGTTCAACTTTTAATGGTGTTGGTTGTTCTGTAGCAATCGGGATGACTTGCTTTGTTTTGAATGTCAAACTTGATTCCAGTCTTAGATAGGTCACCAGCACAAGCCCGTTAGTACTCTGTGTGTTGCAAGAACTGAATTGGGATTTATCTGGGGGCCTGGAAGAGCTGGAGATCAGGTCAAATGCCTGATCACTGATCACATCACAGGCACTGAATACCAAGAAGCAGTCCTAGGGAAGATCTCAACCCTTTTTTGGAAGCTTCTAATTCCATTTAGGGGAAAATTCACCAGCTGCTTCTGCAAAGATACTCTTCACAGACTACGGAGAGTCTAGGATTGGAGAACGGACACACTCAATGAAAACCAGGATTCCAGAACTTTTCCGACTTGTCAGAGAAGCAATGGAAAATAAACAATCCCCAGATAATTTAATATTGCCATAAAATTAGCTGGATCTTTCCTTCTCATTCAACATCAAAGTACTGAAGAAAAATGCCTCTTTTCCCTGTAGAAAAGTCCAATAATTTTAAAACTCCCAAAGATATCAGGTTCTTCCTACATAAGGGCCTTACACAAATTTGGCTGTTCTTTTCGAAGCACACACACAAAGTGATGATATTTCACACGTAGGTGTGGCCGTCATTATGTCAGGGTGTGTGCATAATCACCCTAAAGGTAACAATTTCCATGGAATAAATGCACTAATAGCAACGAGAGAAAACGCCCCAGTCATATAATTTTTATTGGCTCTCCTTTTCTTACTGTCTTGAAAGAAAAAATTCTGCGTGCACTCAGAGCACAGCTCCTGCTGCAACTTCTGCTGTAGGATTTGGCCCTATGGTCTTCTGTGAACCTAGGACACCTCGCCCCACGACCAGCCAGTCTAGTCAGAGTCCAAAGGAAGAAAGCAACTTCCAGAAGTTTCCCTCTTGCTCCCTCGTCAGAGCTCTGTGGAGAGCTGGGAGATTCCTACTTCCATGATCCATTCCTTTGGAAAAAATCCTCGACAACTCATTTCTAAGCAGGGAAGGAGCTCCCCAATGATTTAGAGGGGTTTTCAGTGGTCTCTGAAACCTGCCTGGAGTTACAGAAAACGCAGAGACTGTGAGGAGGCTGCTGAGGATTACTTACTGGGCCTAAGGTAAAGAATGAATCTTTGCCATGCTAATGCCCATCAGTACAGCTAATGGGATGATTGATGTTTTCCAGAAATGGCTTTTGGAAAGACATGGTGTCGGGCAAGCCTTAGCCCTAACCACCATTTGTTTTGCATTAGAAAATATTATCTCCAGCCAGGCATGGTGGTACATGCCTATAATCCCAGTATTTGGGAGGCTGAGACAGGAGGATCACAGACTGAAGGCCAGCCTCAGCAATTTGGCAAGTCCCTGTTTCAAATTAAAAAATAAAATAGGGAAAGGGGAGGGGGTGTAGCTCTAAGGTTAATTGCTCCTGGATTCAATCTCCAGTATGAAAGAGAGAGGGAGGGAGGGAGGGAGGGAGGGAGGGAGGAAGGAAGGAAGGAAGGAAGGAAGGAAGGAAGGAAGGAAGGAAGGAAGGAAGGAAGGAAGGAGAGAAAAAAAAAAAAGAAAATATCACCTCTGAGAAATAGCAGTTTATGACTTAAAGACCAGGCTATGTTTGGGTACTTAAAAGGTGTGTGTGTGTGTGTGTGTGTGTGTGTGTGTGTGTGTGAATTGTCAATCTTCTCTCCAGTCTGTATTTTTTTCTTTGTCAGGCAGAGCCTATAATTCTTTTATGTGTCTTTTTATTTGTTTCCTGCTCTCTAATGGGAGCAAACTCTATGAAAAGACACAATCTTTTTCACAGTTTTATGCTCAATGCCTAGCACATGCACGAGTAGGTGACCAATGAATATTTGTTGAATTGATGGTCAAAATGGGGCTGACTCTTTGGGGCAGACATAGAAAGAGTACTTCTATAAAAGCGTTCTCGAAAGAAGAACCGAGAAGAGAAAGATTCCAGATGAACTCATTTCTAAGGCAAAGATTAGCTTGGCTCCTCAATAAAAGGTAAACCTTAAGTGCCACACATTTATTTAAGTCAGATTATTTATAATACAGGAATAGAGGTGAGAGGAAAGTCCCCTAGTATCTTTTTTGGGAGAGTACACGGCGTCCTGGGGAGATGAGGGGTGTATCTACCTCCTAAGGTTTGAACCCTATAGCCCGGTGTGCACGTGCACGAGCATCAGGGAGGAAGTGGGCAGTGCGCATGCGTGCTCTGCACCAGGGTCCCACCTAAGCGAGAGAGGGAGCGTGCGTCAACCACCCGGGTTTAGGCAGCCCGAGGCTCTCCCTGTCCTAGAATAGAGGTGAACAGAGGGCAAGCTGGCATGATTAGCTCTTCCTGAGAGATTGCCAAAGTGGAACTCAGGGCCTGGGGACTGAACCCTGGGGCATTCTTCCTCTGAGCTACAACCGCAGCCCAATTTTATTTTTTATTTGGAATCAGAGTCTTGCTAAGTTGCTGAGGCTGGCTTCAAGCCTGCAATCCTTCTGTCTCAACCTCCCAAGTATGACCATTGTTTCCAAAGCCCATAGCATGTGTGGAGTATTTTACAGGCTTAGCACGATGTGTCTTCACGATAATGCCAAGAGGCAAGTGCCAGCTCCATTTCTCAAGGAAGGAAAATGAGGGGCTGTACCATGCGCCTGAGGCCCCACCGGGCGTTCAGCTGAGGCTCTGAGTCCAGAACATTCCCTTGAGACCCAAATGAAGACACGGGTCTTGGGCGCAGGTCTGTGGGGATCGATACTGTTTGCTGATTGAGGAAAGAGTGTTTCTTTGTGTTTGCTTTGCTTTCAAATTTTTGCAGCGACTCTAGGGTCCTGTTTCTACCCCATTCTCTCCTAGTTCCACCCCAAGAAGCAAGTTGGAAATTGAACTTTTAGTGAGCACGGAGACGATGAGGGTGCTGAGCCCCACACTATTTTCTAATCTGTAGAATGGACACACTGTTCCTAGTTCCTGTTAAGAGAGCAAAACAAAGGTGCTTTGAAAGCATCCTGTCTTACCTAATGCAAGATGGCTTTTCCTTCCATCTAACTGATTTTCTAACTTAATTGAAAAAGAAAATAATTAAATTTCCATCTCTTATTCTTGCAGGAGATCAAAAATTGACTTCTGTAGTTTTAGATTTGCAAAAAGCCAGTTACTCATCTTGCGTCTTTTTATTTGTGCTTTCTGGTTGTCTAATAAACACAAGCCACTTTTTAGCAGGAGAGCTCTATCTCCTCCTCGCCTCTGCTAGCCTCTTACAGCTAATTGCATTTAAGGTGTGTTTGTGGGTGGGTGCGGGGGTCAGGGGTTTAGATTCCTGACTAGACCTCTAGAAGACGAAGAGTATGGCATTCCCCTTCCCTCTTTAAGGAACTTTTGACAAACACCAAGCCCCAAGCACACAGTGCAGATCTTCAAAAGCTGGCCTCAATTTGGCTAATGGTGTGCACTTTGTTTGCAGATTCTCTTAATACTTTAAGCACTTAACTGGAGCCCGTGTTCACTCTGAGCTGAGTAGTTCGCGGTTTCCAGGCGGAGGCAGCCCACCTGCCTTTGAGTGGCCCTGTCTGAGAATTGATAAGGCTGTCTGAAGTCTCTAAAACTCCTTTAAGTGCTGAATGTCACGCAGGAATTGGGCACCGCTTGCTGAACAATGAGTGCTATTTTAAAATGACTACTTAGTATGAAGAGGTTTCCGAGCGCGCTAATGCCAGGAGTATTTAAACAGGGTAATGGAGTATCTTACAGGTGCCTTTTTAGTTGGCAACTTAATAATCTCCCTCTTGTTCAAATATTATTTACACCACAGTACATCTGATACACCCCGAAAGTTAAACAAGCCACTCAGGAAAATGGGATTGAGTTGTGACAAGCTGAATAGACGCCCTCAAAGGTCTCCGGCTCATTTCTTCATATATGGGGAGATATCTCCTCCCTGCATCTGCTGTCCATCCTGTTTTGGAGGAATTTCACCTGTAGATAAAAAGGAAAAGGAGACCCATGTCACTGCATTTATTAGAGCAAGGCTCTGAAACAGCTTTTTCTCTCCACACAATAATTTCTTTTTTCTCTACCTAATGCCCTGGAAATAAGGAGCTAGAAGAGCTTTTCCCTATGTGAGAATGCTGTATTAGAGGCAAAAATACAAAAATTAAAAGGGGAGCGGAGAGGCCCCCAGAGAAATATCTGCTCCTGAAGTCTTTGAGCTGTAGCCTTCTGGGACCTGCCAAGCCAGACCCAGGGCCATCATCCTCCAAGCTGGGGGACAGTCACCATGTGACAGCTTCACATGGGGCCTCATCCTTCCTTGAAATACTGTGTTTTGTTTGTTTGTTTGTTTTGGTGCCAGGGAGTGAACCCAGGCCTCCCATGCGCTAAGCAAGCACTCTACCACTGAGCCCCGTCCCCGGTCCACTGTGTGTTTCTAATTATTCCCTCTGAACTACATTCAATTTCCATCACCTAGTGACTACCATTATTTCTTACTCTGTGGCTTTTAAAGTTCTCTAATTATGAAGGAAAGAGGCTGTGATAATAAGTAAGAGAATCAGAATCCAAGATTTATTGTTCCTATGTCCAGAGGGGGCTTCAGTCCTGAACTTAAATGAAGAATAAGTTTCACATCACTACACACAATTAATATACATGCATAGTCGTGTGTGTGTGTGTGTGTGTGTGTGTGTGTGTGTGTGTGTAGCTGTGAAGATGAATTTTTTTTATTTTTATTTTTTCAGTTTTAGAAGAAAAAAGTGTCCCATGCTATTTTCTGGGTGTTTTTAAAAGCTGGCATATTTGATGCTATTTAGACCAAGCCAGTGGTGATTAATGAGTGTGGACAGAGGCAGGCTCCAGCCTGGGGTTCCCTAAGGCTTGGCCCAGATCTCACGTGCATTTCAGGACCTGTGCTGTTTTGTCTGTCATGTAGGAGGAGAGAGAATCCTACAAATGTCCTGCACACAGAAGTTTGGCAAAGAACCCAAGTTGCACTCTGTGTTGGTCACCCTTATTTAACAAGTTCCATGGACTGGGACTTCAAAAGAAACAGTTAAAATTATGCTGTGCCCACGCATGAAAGGTAACACTACCGGTCTCATTCTGTGTATGAGGAGGGTGGGGAGCGGGTGGGACCTGAAGAGAAACATATCAAGACCTGTGCGCGTGTTTGCTTGTATGACGTTGAACCTTACTATGACGTATAATTACAGTACAGCAATAAAAGTGTGTATACCCCCTGTAATCCCAGTATTTGGGAGGCTGAAACAGGAGGATCTCACCTTTGAGGCCAGTCTCGGCAACTTAATGAGACTAAGAAGACCCTTGGAAAATTAGCAAGACCCTGTTTCAAATAAAAATTAAAATAAAATAAAATATAAAAGATACCTCCAGTAATCCCAGTACTTGGGAGGCTGAGACAGGAGGATCTCAAGTTCCAGATCCACCTTAGCAACTTAATGAGACTAACAAAACCCTTAGTGACTTAGCAAGATGCTCTCTCAAATAAAAAACTAAAATAGGGTTGGGGGGGGGGTAGCTCAGAGGTAGAATGCTCCTGGGTTTAATCCCAGCCCAAATATAAACAGATAAGTAAGTCCCAGCACCTGGTGGGTGCTACAGCTGCTCCATGCTGACAGCCTTCAAGGCTGTGGGCTGGACGTGGCTGCTAATCTGAGTCCCTCTTTCACTCGGATGACCTCTCCCTGAGGAGAGCTGGTGATGCACCCAGGTACGTCCAGGCCAGGCTAAGTGAAGGGCCACTGCAGGCCCGCCAGGAGTGGAGAGGTGGCTTCCCAGGCAGGCTGAGGGCCCGGGTGTCCCAGCTTCAGCGCCTGCCCTTTCCAGCTCAGCATGTGGCATCCCGGAGCCATTGTAACAAGGGCACCGAGCCCTGGTTTCATCATCAGGAAGCTCGGATTAACACTGCATTAGTAATTGGAGGAAAAGCAGCGTTCTGGCGGAAAGAGGGCAATTTTCTAGTCCTTGGCAGCTAGAAGAGGCCTCCAGCGCTGGCTGGCAGCGCCTGAGAAGGCCTCGCAGCTGCCGGCAGGAGAGCTTGCCTGGCCTGTGTGTAAGTCATTTGATCCTGGGACCGACCCGGTCTGTGGAGCCCTTGTGAATGCAGTTTGAAAGTCCTGCAGGCGCCGCATCTGTTTCCTAGCTTATAAATCAAGTGCAAGAAATCCCTGGACATTGTCCTTGGGTGGTGGGAGCTGCCTCTGAAAAACCAGGAGGCCAGGTGCCTGGCCTTGGCCGAGGCTCCTGCCATCCCGAAGAGCAGGAGAACTGCCCTGTGTTGGCAGGGCAGACCCTCAGCCCCTCCCGAAGGCTTCCTGTCCATCTTGTCTGTCTACACCCGGGCCCCACACCAGCATGCACATCAGGACGCAGCAGGCCAGGCTGGATTCTTGGCATGTTGTGCCAAGACCTCGTGGTACTCTGTCCCTCTCTTGAAGTTTAGACGAAGTTGCCCTAGTAGTATGTATGTACATATGTATGTATGTATGTATGTATGTATGTATGTATGCATTTGTACTGGGGATTGAACCCAGGGGCATTCCACCACTGAGCTACCCTCCTAGCCCTTTTTTTTTTTTTTTTTGAAACAGGGTCTCACTAGCTTGAGAGTCTCATTAAGTTGCCGAGGCTGTCCTTAAACCTGCAGTCCTCCTGTCTCAGCCTCCTAAGTATGGATGTGATGGGGGTGTGCACCATGATACCCGGTTCTGGTAATACTTCTTCCGTCTACTCTGCTTGGGGCTCCCTGGCTCTCGCCAGAGAGCAATCGCTTGAGCCCCTCGTGTTCAGAAGCCACACTGTCCAGGCCAGCTGTGTCCAGGCCAGCTCAGGAACCTGAGAATGTAGGTGGACGGCACAGAGTCACCATGGCAGGGCCCGGGGTCATCACTTAAGGCCACATGAGATTGCTACGTGACTCTGCCCAACAGGTTGAAGCACACTTCCACCCCAAACGTTAACACAGAGGTGATTTTCAACACTAAGATGCAAGAAAACGTTCTATGAGCGTGGTGCAAAATCCCGGCACCGTGGACTCATTGCCTCTGTGATTCTCCTTGGCCCCGAAAGTTGTTTTGCCCTTGTTTGGGCAAACAACTCTAAGTCGGAATAGCGTCACTTTCCATTCAGGCCATTTCCTTGGTCTCGGCCTATGCACCAGGGAGGTACAATGTCTCTTTTGTAATTTTCTCCAGTGGCCTAATGCTGCCAGCAAGAAAAATTACAGCCTCCATCACCACTAAATCCAGAAGACTGGTCCAGTGACCTTTGCTTGGAGACACAATTTCTCACCGCCGCACCGAAAGAAATCCAGCAAAGGGCTTTGATCCTGAAAAGCATTAAGAGAAAACAACACACAGTACAAACAAACAAGGGAGCCCGGCGCGGCCTGGGCTGGAGGAGCTTCCTTTCATGTGGTCGCCTCTGCGCCTGCATGCCACGACAGGTCCAGGACGTCTCTGGCTGGAGAAGGCTCAGATTGGATGTTGGAAGGGAGGGCAGCACAGAGCTGTATTCAGAAGCAGCCGGGCCCAGCCCTGGCCTGGCGCCTGCCTTGCTGCGCCAGCCTCCCAGGCTGCCAGCTCCCGTTGCCCTGAACTCCTCCAGGCAGGTGACTCCTGAAACACAGGCGCGTGACAGCCGGCACGTGACACCAGGCTGGAGGTGCACATGCGTGTCCCTGCCGGCACCGTGGCTGCAGAGGTCTTGAATATCCCTCAGGATACTTTTTCTCTGGACCTTTTATTTATGTATTTATTTATGTACATATTTATTTACTTATTTACTATTGTGTGTATGTGGTACTGGGGATTGACTACCAGGGGCATTCTACCTCTGAGCTACAACCCCAGCTCTTTTTACTTTTTCTTTTGAAATAGGGTCTTGCTAGGTTTCTGAGAGTCTCACTACATTGCTGAGGCTAGCCTCAAGCCTGTGATCCTCCTGTCTCAGCCTCCCAAGTACTGGGCGCACAAGTGTGCACTACCATATCTGGTTTGCTGTGGACCTTTTAAAGACTATTCCCTGAAGGGCTTGGAGCCAGATTAATCAAAGGTGGCCAGGATCCAAGTAAAGAGTGCTGAAGAAAAGTGAGGATTCCACCAAACTTTAGAGTTCTAAAGTGGAAGGAGATGTGGAACTCGTGTCTGAGTTCTGTGACAGGCGTGTAGGGTAGAAGTATAACAATTCCACTGAAACACCAGCCACAAGCTACACTGCACAGATGCACATGTTAGAGCATGAATGACCCCAAAAGAAAACAAGCCTTTGCTACATCTTGCCGCCTGGTGTCCCATCGTTCTCTTGAGGTGCTTCTGGTGTGTTTGGGGCGGGTGTCAGAGGTCACATCAGGGAAATGCCCATCAAGGGGCGGCAGGGCGGCTGCGGTGCCCGGCAGGATCAAGCATGCCTTCTTTCACATCATGAGCCTCCCAGAAACTCTCTGATGATTTAAGGCTCTTCAGAGAGGAGCCTCCTATCTGAGCAGGTGGAGGCTGAGTCAGTGAGAAGTGGGTGTTGATGGCTGGTGACTCCCAGTTGAGTCCAGAGGCTCCTGAGACCTGAAACTCCTGGTCCTGCGAGTCAGCTGCACAGAGAACACATCTGAACACGACCCATGGGTGAGACTCCACACTCAGGCTCATCACGCAGACATAGAGTGAAGAATGCCGATGTGAGCCCCAAGAAAGCGCAGAGGCCCTTGACAATGACACGGGTGCCAAGTATCCCCACAACCGAAGAGAGGGTTCAAGGAAGAGGGGAATCCGAACTCCGGCCTATGAGAGGCAAGGAATTAAGACAGAAGAAATTCTTGTGGAGAAAACCTGGTGTGCGAATGCAACCCCCAGAATTGTGGAAAAGAAAAAGAATTTCCCCACAAAGCAAGGCAAGCAGCCAGTAGGGAGGGGCTGCAGGGGACCCCCTTGTAGACTTGGTGAATGTCTCCCAGGAGTTGGTGGACTTGTATTTGATTCTTACCACTGTGAGGGATGTTAAATCCAACACCACCAACAAGAAAGGGTTTTGTGGAGATGTGACAAAAAACACTTGGATTTTTTCTGTGGGTCCAATAGATCTGTGGGAAAGACATGGCTTGAAGACATTTTGAGAGGATTCTTTCTAAAAAAGGACTTCGAAGACTCAAGAGAGGATCAGAAGCAGGACACAGTAGCGTACCTGTAACCCTAGTATTTGGGAGGCCGAGACAGGAAGATCACAGATTTGAGGCCAGCCTTGGCAACCTGGTGAGACTCTGTTTCAAAATAAAAAAAATATATAGCAGGCTGGGAGTGAAGCTCAGAGATAAAATGCTGGGTAGGGGATGTAGCTTGTAGGCAGGATGCCCCTGGGTTCAATCCTCAGTACCAAAAACTTTTTTAAAAAGAGGAGTGGAAAGCCGGCAGCCAGCCCGGTGCCAGCCTGGCTCTTGGGTGGAGGCGCCCAGCTGGAAATGGGAAAGCACAAAGCAGAGAAGGGGTGGACGTCACCCATCTGCCATTCGGGGGGCCGGTGCCAGAGGATGACTGCGTGGAAGACTGCCCAAAACCCTAATCCTCTTAGGAAGCAAGCCTGCAGAGGGCCAGAGACAGGGGCTGGTGAGAACAAAAGGGGAGGGGGGTGAAAGAACCACAGTAGACAGTCAAGGGAAGCCAGACACCCCCACAGCCGTCACTGCAGGCTCTGGGGGCAAGGCCCATTAAGTGAAGGTCATGACATAAGGCCAAATGTTTTCAGTGCTGAAACGACATTGTTCATTGGAAATGCTCTGAGATCTGCGGAGGATTTCAGCTAGGGGCATTTAAAAACTAATCCTCAGGTGACTTTGATGGAGAAAGAAGACTTGCTGTTTTCATCCAATCCAGTAAAGTGGTTCCGTCGTGAAAAGCAACCTCCCGTAACAAATGTGCATCCTGGGGGGGGGGTGACTCAGGAAAGAAACCCGAGGGGGCTGTGTGGGACTGCTCAGGCTGCCACCACCAAGCACTACACAGTACTACATGCGGTGGCTCAAGCCCCAGAGCTTCATTTCCTTATAGTTCTGGAATCTGAGACTGGTTTCTTATGAATCTCCCTCTTTGGCTTGTCAATGTCACCTTCTCCCTGTCCTCACATGGTCTCTCTTCCAGATTTCCTCCTCTTGTAAGGACGTCAGTCATATTGGACTAGGGCCACCTGAAGGATAGTACCGGAATTACCCCTGTAAACCTATGGTCTGATGTGTCTTCCCCAAATTCCTGTGTTGAGATTTTGTCACAGTGTGATAGTGGGGCTGGTTAAGTCAGTAGGGGATCAGGGATGTTATAGAAGGGCTAGAGGGAGTAAGTTTACTCCCTTCCATGTCTTCCTCCACGTGGAGACTCAGAGAACGCGCTATCTTGGAAGCCAGGAGCAGACCCTGAGACCCCAGACCTGATGCCTTGATCTCGGACCTCCCATCCTCCCAAATGGTGAGAGAATAATGTTTGCTATTCATAAATTGTCCAGCCTCGGGTATTTTATTATACAGCACAAAGGAACTGAAAGACACAGTCTCCAAATACAGTCACAATCTGAGGTCATGAGGTCTTCAACATGTGGTTTGTGGGAGGTGGAAAGAGACACAATTCATCCCGTAACAGTGGCCAAGAAATTAAAAAGGCGAAAGATTTGTATATCTTCTTTTTTCGGGGGGGGGGGCAGGGAAGGGCATTGGAATTGAACTAGAGGCAATCTACCTCTAAGCTATATCCCCAGTCTTACTTTATTTCTTATTTTGAAACAGGGTCTCACTAAGTTGTGGAGGGCCTTACTGAGTTGCCAACGCTGGACTCTATCCTGCAATCCTTCTGTCTCGGCCTCCTCAGTACTGGGATCACAGGTGTATACCACCAAGCCCAGTTACCAAGTATACGATCTTCTGTTTAGGCTTTTCGGGTACTAAGTATAATCCCCGGGGCTCCTTTCCTTTTCCAAGTCACATTCTAGACAAGAAATTGCCTTCCAGACTATTCCATGCAATTCTAGAATCATCCTTTTAATGGTTTCAAAAAACCCTATTGAGCACCCATAACCCAGTCCATGGACATTGAAACTCCACAAGGTAAATTCGATGCCAACTGGCTTCGTCTGTTCATGCGACACCCACCGAGGGACAGGTTTCCTGCCTTTCGGGTTTGTTCTGGGGTATGGCTATGAGGTCCTGGCTGGGGTCCTCCACGCCAGGCATATTTTTCCACTCCCATTTTTATTGGCAGAAACTTTATTATGCCAATCTAAATGGACTGATGGAACTATTTTGAAAGTAATCTTTAAAGATAATAATACAGGTTCAATTCTATGGAGGTCACTTTTCTCGCTCTACATCTCGCAGGCCAGACTGTCAATCCTAACTTCAAAACAGTGAATTTTTTTGTATTAATAAGAGAAGCCTGAGAAGCAGAAAAACAATCAAAATAAAAAATAAAAAAAAGTTTGACTGAGCAGGAGAAACAAGCACTCTTCATCAAATCCCGAATGAGGGACAGAGGCCACAGAAGGCCAGGGTGTGAAGTGACCTCGCAGGGAGCCGCACGCCTGTCCCGGGTCACAATCTGCACTTTCCCATTTTGCTAACTGCCAGTTAGTGCTGGAGGACCTGGCAGATGCGATGTGAGCTGGGTCCACAGCAATGCAGTGGAAGGATCATTGGAAGAGTTTGCATGAGATCTTGTCACCCAAAGACTCGGGATCGACTGTGGTTTTCCATCTTCAGCTGACTGAGGCAACAACAGCTTCCCAGAGAAGGTAAAACAATAATTTGTTAATAAAATAAAGACCGTCTCTCAGTCAAGTCCTGTTAAAACCTCTAAGAAGCTGCTTGATGAATTCTCCAGAAATATTCTTGTCATCTTGCTACAATCAACTCAGGTTTCAATGCCGTGGGGAAACTTCCCACTGTCTGTCATGATTGAACCCAGGGGCATTCTACCTCTGAGCTGCACCCCCAGCCCCTTTTATTTACTTTTTCATTTATTTTATTTTGAAACAGTTTTGCTAAGATGCTGAGGGTCTGGCTAAATTGCAGAGGTTGGCCTTGAACTTGCAATCCTCCTATTTCAGCCTCCCAAGTACTGGGATTGCAAGTGTGCACCACTGTGCCTGACTAGTATCCTCATTTTATATAAATATATAAACATAAATAAATGTAAATATAATATGGCCAAACCTACACTAGAGTTTTTCTCATCCACCTGTCACAATAATACCTACATAGCTTGGGTTGCTTTTGGCTTACTGAATGGCTTTGCTAGTCTGGCATTCCATGGGAGCAGGGACCACACCTTCCTGCTGGTGTTTGCAGCTTCGTTAGCATCTAGTAAGGACACTGAGACAGGAACACAGATTACTGTCTCTTTTTCTTTCACTAAACCAATATTTTTTAGAGTAACTCATTTGGCTTTTTATTTATTTACTTTTTATACTTTTATTGGTGCATTATAATTATACCTTATAGCAAGGTTGAAAATGACACAAACATACACGCACATGCATTACTTGGTGTGTTCCCCTCCGCATCCCCACACCAGTACATGCTAGTGAGGTTGGTAGTGACACCTTCATATACCGACAGAGCATTATTTGAACTGTTTTCTTCCTCAATCCTCCTTTCCTAAATGGTCTCTCATTTCATTTATTTGAAGTCCCTTTTGTTTCCTATTTTCTTTCTAACTTCCCCATATGAGAGAAAATGTAGTGCTCTTGATTTTCTGAGACTGGCTGATCTCAGCGTAATATTCTCTAGATCCATCCATTTTCCTGCAAATGACATAAGTCTGTTCTTCTTTATTGCTGAGTAGAATTCCATTGTGCATAGATGCTTATCCATACATTTTGCTTATCCATTCATCTGTTGATGGACACCTGGGTTCATTCCATAATTTGGCTCTTGTGAGTTGTGCTGCTATAAGCATGGATATGCATGCTTCACTACAGTATTTTGACTTTAATTCTTTTAGAAAGACACCGAGGAGAGGTTTAGCTGGGTCATATGGTGGTTCCATCTTCCTAAAATTCCAGAGGTCATTTGTTGTCTTTTTGCTTCCCAGATCTGCTGTCAAATAAGCTCTCTCCCACCCTTGGGTACAAATCACCATTCCTTTGGAATTCTCTAATCAACAGGCACCGCCACTCTTAATCCCCTGCAATGTACTCTAGGACTTCTGAGTTGGTTTCTCATATTCATCTAACTCTGTAGCACCTATCACATTGTCTTCTCCTGTACCCCACGTGCTTCCATTATTTCAGAGATGTCTATGTTCATTTACCCAGCAGAGTCCAACACCTTAGAGGAGAAAACAAAGTAGATCAGAGGAGGCTTTGGGTACCTTCTACCCCATTAGGCTCACAATCCTCCACCTCTCCTACTTTACCTCCAACAACCACTGTCCTCTCTCTCATTCGGCCAACACTGCCCATGGCCAGAGTGGGCATCTTACCATCTTCAACTGTTCTGTCACTGAGTCGTCAAACTTCCCTTCCTATGTGATCAGTACCCTCATTCCCTCCCTGTGTGATCAGTACCCGCAGTCCTTTCAAAACTACCAGCCCCTTTCCAGCTTTCTGGGATAAGCAACCTTTCTAAGCCATAAAGTAGTTCCAATTACAACCATCCCCCAGGGGAACAGAGACCTACTCTATCCTCCAAGGACACTCATGTTATTCCTTCTTGCACCAAGAAGATCTATGCTAGCCAGGTGCAGTGTCACACACTTGTAATCCCAGTGCTTTGTATGCTAAGACAGGAAGATTGAAGGCTCAAGGACAGCCTGAGCAATTTAGTGAGACTCAGCAACTTAGTGAGACTCAGTTTCAAAGTTAAAAAAAAAAAAAAAAGCTGGGAGTGTAGCTTGAAGACGAAATGATGACCCTGAGTTCAATACCCAGTACCAAAAAAAAAAAAAAAAATCAAATAAACAAACAAACAAATAAATAAACAAACAAGGCCTGTGCCAAGGGAATGTCTCTCTCCATGGAGAAACAGGAAGAGGGCTGGCATCTTTTAAAAAGGACAGATACACAACACACACACACGTGTATACATGCATGATACATGATCTCCTTCACCTAGTCCCCAAGACCCCTGATCAGGCTACCTTTTTTATTACTTCTTTCACTTTCCAAGACATATATTTCCTTTATTCAACATTGTGTGTGTGTGTGTGTGTGTGTGTGTGTGTGTGTGTGTGTGAGCACATGCACGCATGAGCATGTTCAGAGGGACAGGAGCTGAACACAGTGGGGCACCTGTAGTCCCAGTCACTCAGAGTCTGAGACAAAAGGCTCTCTCGAGCTCCGGCGTGGTAGACCAGCCTGAGCAACACAGCGAGACCTCAACCCAACAAATAAGTGAACAAGCTAGCAAAGGTGGGAGGACAGCAAGGACAGAAACCAGAGCCCAGAATTAAAACCTCACCATAGGCTTGACCAAAATCAGCGTCACGTAGATCACTTGGAAACTACCCAGCTTTCAACCCCACCCAGTTTCACATAAAGTTTATGTGACAGAATGAAGACTGCTCACAGTGAGCGAGGGTTCTTCTCCTGGTCACAGCCTGGGACCTCGTTTATAGGAAGCCTCGTGCTTGGCAAAAGCTTCCCAATCGTGTCAAGTGTTTGCAACCCCCTGGGCCTGTTTTAGTCCACTTTTCCATCACTGTGACCCACACACGACACGCACAACACAGACGGGGAGGTTCATTTGGCTCAGAGTTTGAGGTTCAGTCCACAGTCAGCCGACTACGGTGCTGACATCACAGTGGCGTGAAGTGGCAGAGGAAAGCTAAGCGCAACTCAATGGCAGCTGGAAACAGAGGTGATGGGAGGGGGCTAGGGACAGTCCCCAAGGCACACCCCCGTGACCCACCGACTCCAGCATGCCCACCTTGAACCTTACTGCATTGGGGGCATTCTTTCAACACATGTGCTTTGGGGGGACCTTCTAAATCCAAATCTTAGCACCCTTTTTTTTTCTTTTCCAGTACTAGAGATTGAACCCAGGGGCGCTTCACCATTCAGATACATCTCAGACCCTTGTTATTTTTTTATTTTGTGATAGCATCTTGCTAAGTTGCCAAGGCTGGCCTCAAACTTGTGACCCCTTGCCTCAGCCTCCAGAGTAGCTGGTTTGCAGGTGTGCACCACTCTGGCTCTTTCCACCCCCCCCCTTTTAATGATCCAAGGACCCCTGGAGGCACCCTGCTATAGTTGGGTGGCCTTTGGTTACCCAGCAAGCTGGGTTTAGTCACCCCTTCCCTTATTAAAATCTCACTCCACCTCCTCGATGTCTTTCCCAGACCCCCTGACCTGCATTTATCTTGCTTTTCAATCACCCAGAGGCACCCAGGTGGGTCAGAAGCTGACAGTGGTGTGTCATATTTATTATTTTGTGCCCAGGTAGACAGAGGGCCCTTTGAGAAAAGGACTGTCTTCTTCTTGTCACTCTTCCATCCTGAGTGCCCTGCACTGAACATAGTAGGAATTTAATTAAAAATTGCTGATAGATTAATGAGCCCACTACCTGGTGCTGTCGTGAGAGCAGAAGTTGCTCTCTCTGAAAACTTCCTCCCGTGCTTTGGAAGGGACCCCAGCTAAGCTAGAATGAAAGAGGAAGCCGGAAGCCCGACTTTGGAAACCACTGATTGCCAGGCTGCTCACTGCCCAGCTCGCGGGACTCTGACTGGCCCGTTCAGTCCCCAGGTTGCACGCCATCCCTGGCCATCCCTCTCTTGGTCCTGGCTCTGCTCAGCTTCAGGTAACTGTGGCTTCGTTGTGTGTGTGTGTGTGTGTGTGTGTGTGTGTGTGTGTGTGTGTGTGTGTGTGTGAGATTAGGGATTGAACATGGGTATTCTGCCTCTAAGCTATACCCTCAGACCTTTTTATCATTATTTTTAAATTTTGAAATAAGAGCTTGCTCAGTTGCTCTAAGTTGCTAAAGCTGGCCTCACACCTGTGATCTCTTGTCTCAGCCTCCTAAGTACTGGCCTCGCAGGCAAGCACCATCGCCTCCAGCTCAGATCCTGTGGCTTTTGCATCAGTCCACTTTGTCTTCGCAAAAGTTCTCCCCTCCCCAGGTGCAGAGGGAAAGAGACACCTGGAGTGAGAATCAGGGTCCTGGTCCTGGCCCGAGTCAGAACCAGGATTGAGGTCTTACTCCTGCCCAGAGTGACCAAGGGTCAGGCTCTGCTCTGCCAGTGGTGGGGCTGGACCTGGTGTAGGGCCCCTGTGTGCACTGGTCACAAGTCACCTGAAGTCCTTACACCTCATTCTGCCTTTGGGCCTCCCCTGCGGATTTGGGTTTGGTGGGCTGAGGATGAGGCTTGAGTAAGTGCAGGTAACCTTCCCTTGTCAGGAAACGCTGGTTCGCATAGCTGAAGTCCCTTTAGCTCTGACAGCTCCTACTCAGACATGTAAAACTGAGCTTCCTGAGAGTGGTCACTGTATACCGCCTTCATGGTTACCCATATTTGTATTTATGTGAACTTATGAGCATAATGTTTTTTTTTTTAATTATCCTGAATTTTTAAAAAAAGACACCTGTCTTATCTGTAAAATCGTTGTATAAAGGTATTATTTTCCTTCTCATACATTACTATGAATATATCATTCAGATTTAAAATGTTCACCCTGTTCTCCCCCCAAAATCACTTCAAATACCATCTTATGAGGATATAAACTACGTGATGGAAACACTACTTAGATGATTGCTACAAGATGAGTCGGAAAGAGCCCCCAGGCAAGGGGCTGTGGGGTGGGACAGGACAGTTTCCCTCAGCACAGGAGTCTCCCGGGAGCTGGGAACATTTTCCTTCTTGATTTGACAGTTCCACAGAGTTGCTTCATGATTATTCTTTTAACAATACATCATGCTTAATACACTCTTCTTCTTATTTATCTATTTATTGTTACTGGGAATTGAACCTAGGGGCATTCTACCTCTGAGTTACACCCCCAGCCCTATTTTATTTTGAAACAGAGTCTTGCTAAGTTGCAGAGGGCCTCACACAGTTGCTGAGGGGCTGTTCTTGAACCTATAATCCTCCAGTCTCAGCCTCCCAAGGCTGAGACTACAGGCCTGCACCACCCCACCTAGGTATACACACTTCTTTATTTAGCTTAATAAAGAAAGCACTTAAAGAGTGAAGAGATGAACTGTTCTGAGCACAGTTAGCTAGTCTGCCTCCCTGTGTGGACACTGAAATTCTTTTTTCTCTGGGGATGGAGGCACTGCAGCCAGCTTCTTTCGGCCTGGGCAGGCGAGGAGGAAACACTAAAGAGGGTGAGGTCTGGGCAGTTTCCAGAAGCTTTGTGCCGTGTGCTTCTGACCCTTATCTCTGGGATCAGATTGCTGGGTAGGGATGAGAGCCACACAGAATAGCTCTTTGTAATCGGTCCACAGAGTCTTGGTGGAAAAGAGGAATTCAGAACAACTGTGACATTAAATACCAGTGTCCCTGTACTGTCACATCCCTGTGTCTTCCATACACACACGCACACATACACGCGCACGCACCTGTGTTGAGAAGGAATCCCAGGTCAGGTAAGCAGGACACCTTAAAAGCTCTCCTCCGGCCCTTTGAGAGCGCCGGGGCTGGCTGGGTTCTCAGGGAAGCTGTTTTCTTTGTGGCAGCCCTGGAACCTAATGAATCAGGCAGTAAACTATTTTGACAGCGTCTGCTTCTTTTATTCTTCCTTCTCTCCAACCCTGGCCCCCATCTAAAAGCCTCAGGCACCATCCGCTCCTGACCTCCACACTGAGGACGGGCAGCCTCGGAACCAGCCCCAGGACCAGCGGGATGCAGTCGCTTCCGCTTTCCACTTGATACTTGGATGAAGGCATTCGCTGGACAGGGCGTCCCCTCTCCTGAGAAGACTGCTGCTGTCTGCCCCTAGATACGGCCTTTTGTTTAGCACCATTTATGCTCTTGGACTTCACTGTAATCTTCAGTGGGTTTTTTTTGTTGTTGTTTGTTTGTCTGTTTAGGTACTGGGGATGGAACTCAGAGGCATTCTACATCTGAGCTACACGCCCAGCCCTATTTTTATTCTTGATTTTGAAACTGGGTCTCACTAAGTTGTGGAGGGCCTCACTAAGTAGCTGAGGCTGGCCGAGAACTCAGATCCTCCTGTCCAGCCTCTCAAGTACTGAGATTACATTTGTATAAAATGCCTGACACCCAGAGAGACGTAGGCCTCAACCTTATATGTAGCAGGGAGAGTCAGTCCCTGGCTGAGTTATGGGACTGAAGGGCCCAGGTTACTGGAGGGAGGAGTTCAGGACAAAGGACTGCTGGCGGAGGCTTGTGGGAAGTTGGGATGGGTGGTACTGTGGCCCCTCCTGGCCCACGCTCTGGTGGACCTGCGGACCTGCGCCAGGTAAGCACAATTCAGCAATTCCACCATGGATGGGTGGTCGGTGTAAGGATTGAGGGTCTGGGAGAAGAAGGAGCCGCGACCTGCCAGGTTTCTCTAATTTTGTTGCAAATGTAGAACAACTGCCACATAATAAGTACCATGATCATGGTCTCGGAAAGGCTGCATCTCTCCAAAATTCATATGCTGAATTCCTAATCACCAAGGTGGGGCTTCAGAAGTCAGTTGGATCATGCATCGGGGTGGAGTCCAGTGGGATTGGTCCCCTGCTAATAGAGCCAGCTCACCCCTTCCACCTGAGAAAAGATGCCACCGAGGAGCCGCAGAGAGAGCCCTCGCCACGCACCCCGCCCGCTCGCTCCTCCGTCTCAGACTCCCCGCCTCCAGAAACGTAGCAGTGAATGTCTGTCGCTTCTAACAAGATAATAAAAAGACTAATAGGTAGCTTTTATGTTCCATAAAGGGACTTTCAAACTAGTAATAGGAAATACAGTTATATTGTCTTAATGTGTTTGTAGTGTTATAACAGAACATCTTAGCCAGGTAATTTGTAAATAGCATCAGTTTATTGCTCGTGATTATGGAAAATGTGGATTCCCAGGAACTGGCTTCATATCCACGGTGGTTGGACTTTGCCTGCGGTGTGAGATGGGGGTGGAGGTGGCAGTCCCTTCTAGGAATCCGTAGCACAGTGGGAGAGCGGGGCACCCGGGCAGAGCTGCTAAGATTTTCCACCACATTCTGCAATGTATGCAGCCCACCAGGCACGCCGGGGCACTGTCCTGCTGTTTGACCAAATGGACCCCAGGGGCTGGTATCTCCAACTTCAGAAGTGAGCCCATGCTTTTGCCAATCTGAACTCAGGATGGTCTTGGTCTCAGTGCTTACTATGACCAGAAACAGTAAACAGCGGGAAGACAGAGGCCATCGAGCGCACAGTTATTTTCTCTTGGACCTGTATTTTTTTTTTTTTTTTTTTTTTTGTGGTACAGGGGATTGAACTCAGGGGCATCCTACCTCCGAGCTACACGCCCAGCCCTATTTTTTATTCTTTATTTTGAAACAGGGTCTAAGTTGTGGAGGGCCTCACTAGGTAGCTGAGGCTGGCTGTGAACCCGGATCCTCCAGTCTCAGCCTCCCGAATGCTGGGATTACAAACGTGCGCCACCACGCCCAGCTCTTGGACCTGTCTTTAACACCCCGCTTCTCCCTGGGGTGGAAGGGCCTGGATTGCAGGTCCCCTGACGTGCCACCCTTGACTCTCCATTGACACTGGTCCTTCTTCATGATTTTGGGAATGTTCCAAAGTCTTCCTGACTTCTAGCAGGAAAAAGATGGTATAGTCTAAATATGGTGTATATTGAGGATGACATGTGAATATTTTATGGAACCTAAAGTAAATAATGTATACATTTAAAATGTCAGTGTAAATATTTGATAGGCTGCAGCATGACTGGCAAGGGTGTAGGACCAAGAGCAGCCGAGGGCAAGGTCGCGGAGGGCAGAGGACAGCCTGCTCCTGATGCACCTGGAAGCCTCTCTCCTCCCTCTGCTTGGTGGCGTGCTTGGAGCACCCAATCCCTCAACATTCAAATCACCTCACAAGAATCATCACAAGCTATGGAGCACCATCTCCTCTAGCCTGAGAAGTTGCTGGAAAGAGAACAGCGTAGAAGATCCTAAATAGCTACCTACTTTTTTGTTGTTGTTGTTGTTATGGTACTGGGTATTGAACCCAGGGACATTCTACCTCTGAGCTACATCCACAGTCCTGTTTTAGGTTGATGAGAGTCTCACTATTTGCTGAGGCTGTCCACAAACCTGTGGTCCTTCTGTCTCAGCCTCCCAAGTCCTGGGATTATAGGTGTGCACCACCATGCCTGGCCTTAATTTTTATTTACTTATTTATTTGCTTGTTTATTGTCTGTCTCATCTACAGAATGTCAACTACAGGAAGATCTGTCTTGCATATGATCCTATCTCCAGTGCTTTAAAAAGTACAGTACCTAGCACAGAGTATCCATTGGTAGATGCTATTTTTTTTTTTTGTACTGGGGCTTGAACCTCAGGACATTCTATTTCCAAGCTACACCCCTGGCTTTTTTAATTTTTTATTTTGAAACAGGGTCTCGCTTAGTTGCTGAGGCTGGCCTTGCGCCTGTGATTCTCCTGTCTTCAAGGATTGAGATTACAACATGTGCTATCACATCTCTCCCTGCATCAGTATATTCTTGGATGAATATATGGTGAGATTTGATCTGCAACTGAATAGTGATTCCACTCTACAATTTTCAACAATCCCAGCTCCTCCCTGCCAGGGTCAGCCTTTTTAACCCTTAATGGTGCAAACCTTGAGCATGAGTTTGTTCAAGTTGCCTATAAGAACTGGCAGAAGTAGCTGTATGAGGGAATGTTGCTGGATTGGAGTGAGAAGACATTTGGGATCTTAGGACTGCAGGTGTGACGCCTCCTTATCCCAGGGCTGCCCAGGAGGCCGTGCAAGTCCACAGAAGCATGCTGCAGATGGAGAGAAGGGAGAAGAAAAGCCTGAACAGATGATGGGAAGAAAAGAGCAAAATATCTTTACCAGCTTACCAAGTTTTCCCAGAAGTGCCCATTCACAAGTCTGACCATGAATAAGTTGCTGGCCTTGAACTTGAAATCCTCCTGCCTCAGCCTCCTGAGTAGCTTGGATTACAGGCATGTGCCACTGCCTTTTTGTGTATGATTTTGTGTATGAAACAGTTTTACAGTGGCATCATGTCTGTGATCGGAAAGTTTCAGGAGAACATACGATTTTTTACTTTTTGTAACTAATCTCACTTAGCATAATGTTTTACAGACCCATCCATTTCCCTGCAAATAACATGATTTTGTTCTTCTTTATGGCTGAGTAAAATTCCATTGTGTACATACCACATAGTTTCGTAATCCATTCATCTGTTGATGGACATCTTGGCTGGTTCCATAGTTTGGCAATTGTGAATTGTGCAGCTATAAACATAGATATACTGCATTGGTCTGAGAGTTTGGTTTCCATTCTTTTGAGTAGATACCCAGAAGTGGTATTGCTGGATCATATGGTAGGTTCATTCCCATTCATCTGAGGATCCTCCATACTGTTTCCCAAAGTGTTGCACTAATCTGCAATCCCACCAACAATGTATTAGGGTTCCTACTTCTCCACACCCTCACCAGCATTTGCTGTTTGTGTTTTTGATGATTGCCACCTTAATTGGGGTTAGGTGAAATCTCAATGTAGTTTTGATTTGCATCTTTCTGATTGCTAATGATGTTGAACATTTCCTCATACATTTATTGGTCATTTGTAATTCTTCTCTTGTCAAGTGTCTATTTAGATCCTTTGCCCATTTTTTGATTGGGTTATTTGTTTTCTTAGCTGTGGATTTCTTGAGTTTTCTGTATATTCTAGATACTAATCCTCTATCAGAGGAGTAGCTGGCAAAAATTTTCTCCCACTCTGTGGGCTCTCTGTTGAGGTTCTTGATAGTTTCCTTTGCTGCACAGAAGCTCTTCATTTTAATGCAATCCCATGTATTTGATCATCCTTTGAGTTGCTTGTGCCTTTGGGGTCTTGTTGAGAAAGTTTTGACCTGTGCCTATGTGTTGAAGTGTTGGGCCTATGTCCTCTTCAAATAGTTCCAAGGTCTCTGGCCTGACTTCCAGGTCTTTGATCCATCTTGAATTGACCCTTGTGTAGGGTGAGAAAGTGGGGTTTATTTCCATTTTCCTGCATATGGTTAACCAGTTTTGCAAAAAAAAAAAAAAAAAGATGGATGTTGGACTTGTTGGGTTTATACAATATTCTTCATTTTTTCTTATTTTTCACCTGTTGGTTTTATTATTTTACATTTTGGGAGACTTCTTTCCAGTAAATGTACTGCATTAAAAAAAAAAAAAAAGAAAGTTTCAGATTTTGGGTCCTTGGATTGGAGATGTTCAACTATGCTGTCAGATGTTCAATTGGAGATGCAGCAGGATTTGCTTTTTCTTCCATAGTCTAAGTTTGAGCAATCCTTTAGAATAAATTCTATGTCTATGAAGAGAGTCTAAAGTATTTACACCTTCATTTAAGCAGATTAATCCCTGGTTGCTTCTAATCTTCAGGTCTCCTGTTTTTTCTTGGGTCATCGAAATGTTACTTTTTTGTGTGTGCCTGGGGATAATAAGAGATGAGTTCATGAGAAATAACCCGAGTGTGAGGTCGTCCACTAAAATATTCCAGATATGTTTCCTGGTACAACATGCCTTGAAAATTACATGCTTTCAACTCTAAGTATAATTGGGTACAAGAAACGAATGTTCATGCTATTTTATACCATGTTTCTCCTAACCTGTGGCCTCTCATCCCCCACCCCCACCATCACCTCGAGTGCACAACTATTTCAGAAAAGAGATTAAACCTCAAAAGAATCCGAGTGGAATCTCTGAGTATTTGGATTTGTCAGGAAAGGCCTGTCTCTAGAGTGGGCTGGACACTGTTACCCTGCACGGCATTCCTCACTGAGCCTGGAGTAGCAGTGTTTTTACTGACAGTAGGGATTTAAAAAAAGGAAAAAGAAAGATAAAATGTTTGGCTATCCTGCTGCAGTACTAAACAGCAATAATCTCAGGAGATGCTAATCTTTGGAGTTAAGGGTGTAGAAACCACAGACTACCCCTTTGGAAGCTCAAAACAAGGACATTTAAAAGAAATAAAAGAGGGAATATCAAATAAGCGATGCCCCTTCCATGTCTGCTCTGTTGTCTGCATAATCCTTCATACTTTAGTCTGAAAGAGCACTTGAAATTCTGGGGGCCTCTGAGCAGATTACCTGCAACAGTTGAGGCTTTGAAGTGGGGGGTGCTGGCATCTCATTACTGACAGAGATCAAAACCCAAAGCTGCAGAGTGGATCCTGCCTGTAGGGCTTCATTCACACATCACAGAAACACTAAATTCTCAAAGTGGACAGTCTTCATGCCCCGCCTGCTCACCCACAGTGGCCCCTTCTGCCACCACCTCCCTCCTTTCTACTTTGTTTTTGCTCTCCTTTTCAGCTGTGCTAATTCCCTCTGCTTTCCCTAAATTGAGGAAATCTCATTGAAGGTTGTAATTGCAGCTCTTGCCCAAGTTCAGAACATATTTTTAACACTTTTGGGGAAAAAAAAAACCTCAAGCCTCCTTGAGGTTGAATCATTTAAGTGGAAAAAGTGCTGTGATGGAAGATGTCTTAGCAATGGGTCATTCTGCGGTGCAGGGGTGCACCGAGGGGTTAGCCATCCAGTGCAGTTGGTTTACTTACAGTCTGAACTTGGCATTGTACATGCTTCATAAAGTACCCCAGGCCTTTCCTCTTGGTGTTTGTGACTCTGCACTGTTAATTAGCAGAGTCCTAAATTCTGTGTCTTGGTGAAAATTCTGGAATGGTAGGAAAAGATACTCAAGGGCACATAAGCAGCTGTTCTGATTGCTGCTTTGATTTTCCAGAAATCCTCTTGCTTCTGGGGAGGTGATCTGGGCCCAGGTTCTCATATACAGATGCCGTGAGCTATTGTTAGCAGCTTTTCTCTCTGCCTCTGCTGTTCTTTTGTGAAACATCAATATTATTGCTCTTTTACTTAGGCCAAATTTACTCAATAAAATCCCAACCTGGATTTATTTTATTCCATCCACCTCCTCAAATCCGGTCTCTCTGCTGTTGGGCAGATCTGACTCCTCCATTGTTGGGTGCTGCTGGAGAAAAATTGTGGAGTTAGATTTTCATGGCCTCCAGGGTGAGCTAGGTCTTACAATCTGTCTTGCTTTTCTCAATAAAGTCTCTGCCAGTCCCCGTGTTCCTCTCCCTTCAAGGTTCTTTGTTTCCATCTCTTTGTTTCCTTGTGAATACAAAAGCCAGTGGACAGGGACTCCTCCAGATTCTGGTTCACTTCTCTGGCCACTTGTAAGTTTCCCCACACCCCACCCATGCTCTTCCCTCTCTCAAGCCTGAATAAGTTGCATGTCCTTCTTGTCTGCGGTCAAGAATCCAGCCCCAAGCTGGGCGTGGTGGTGCACGCTTGTAATCCCAGCATTTGGGAGGCTGAGACTGGAGGACCCAGGTTCGCGGCCAGCCTCAGCTACCTAGTAGGCATTCTGCAACTTAGTGAGACCCTGTTTCAAAATAAAGAATAAAAAATAGGGCTGGAGGGTGTAGCTTGGAGGTAGAATGCCCCTGAGTTCAATCCCCAGTACCACACACACACAAAAAGAATCCAGCCCCTTTCTCCTCCTCCTGTATTGTCACTCTCTCCCATTCAAGTGGCTCCTTCTCACTTTCAAAGCATTCAGATGCTGCCTACCCAAAAAGCAAACAAACACACCCATCCTTCCACCTTGTTTTTTCTCTAGCCTCCACCTCTCAACTCTCATTTTCTTCTTAGTCAAGATTCTCAGAGAATTATTTGAACTGAATGCTTCTTTTCTCATTTTGCGAGGTGACCTATCATAGTTTTCTTTCTGCCACTATGATCCCATAGAAACATTTCTCTCCAAGGACAGAGCTGGCCGTCCAATCACCAAACCTAATGGTCACCTTGGTCTTCGCCTAACTTGCCTTCTCATTGGCTTTCAGCATCATCGGCGGTCCTTTTATCTTGGAAGGCTTTCTTTCCTCTGCTCTCTTTGATGCTGAGCTCTGCTCTCTTCATTTTTCTTTCACCTCTCTAGTTATTCCCTTAGAGAAATGCAGACCACATCGTCAATGCCTAAGAGACATTTGAACAAAGAAGCTGCACTCATTCCCCTCTTCTTCCCACCTTCCATCCTTGTCTCTGTCCTTTCGGACTCTCTCCAGGGGTGCAGAGAGACTGCTCTCTAGTGAGAGATTCAAGGCATGATTGATCTCTGCCTTACCTTGTAGGATGTGAACCGAACAGGTGTGGTTATCTATAGACATCCTGCCCGAGGGAAATGAAGATCTGATCTACAATCATTGAACATTCTAGCCAGAAAGGGAGCAATTCAGAAAAAGTATCTGAGCTGGATCATAATCTTTCATGAATCAAGAAAGCATCCTAGCAATGTGTTATCAACTCCTAAAAAGCAGAAGACATATCTACTTTTTTCTTTGGAGTCCTTCAAAGTACTCATTAGTTTTGATTTTTTTTTTTATTGCGGTACTAGGGATTGAACCAAGGGGCATTCTATCTCTGAGCTACACCCCAGTCCTATTTTTTATTCTTTATTTTAAAACAAGTTCTCACTAAATTGTGGAGAGCCTCACTAAGTAGCTGAAGCTGGCCAGGAACCTGGATCCTCCTGTCTCAGCCTCCCAAGTACTGAGATTACAAGTGTGTGCCACCTTGCCTGGCTTAGTTTTGAAAGTTTTTTGATGCCTGAAAATGTTTTCACAAAACCCTTCAATGTATGACTTTATCTGGTGAGTCTAAAATGTAACTTCAAGCCTAACTTCCAAGATTTAGGAATTCTCCTAAATTTGTGCAAAAGCCAGCACTTTCTTCTATTAACAAAACTTGGATGCCTATGGCAAGATGAAGGCAGATAAGAAGTTTTGTATGGCTCAGCCTCCCTTCTGTATCTTTATTCTAGCATTTTGATAGCACCCTTAATGCCCGAGGTCCTGGGAAAGGAAACAGCAAATATATGCAAAACAAAAATACGTTTCAACTATGAAGGGTCCACTTTGTGCAAAGACCATTCTACACACTTTCTAGGTTCTAATCCTTAAACATATTTTGCAACCGGGGCATTATTATACCCACAAAACCGAGGACAAAGAGATGCCTTACCTAAAACCACGTAGGCGGCAAATTTAAGAGCCAGCATAAACCTTGTACTCCACAACTGGCCCATGGAGCCTTTAAATTGTTCTTTCATCAGGACAGGTGCTGACTATCAATGAAACCTCCAGGAGTGACAATCAGATAGAGTAATATTCAACCAGAGGCACTGACACCTTTATACCAAATCAGCACAAGTCTCACCTCCGCGTACTTTACCCATTTGAGCAACAGAAAGAGCATAGTAAGGAAGAAGAGAAAGGGTTTCATTGTCATCCAACAAAACCTTTTATGGAACATTTACTAGGTACTCGGGAGATTCAGAGTTGAATGAAATCCTGTTTCTTCCCTCTGGGAACTTAGACTTCAGAAGAGAAGACAGGTCTGCCCAGAATTACA
This sequence comes from Graphiurus murinus, assembly GCA_004027655.1. Lineage (NCBI taxonomy): Eukaryota > Metazoa > Chordata > Mammalia > Rodentia > Gliridae > Graphiurus > Graphiurus murinus. The sequence goes on from PVLC010018728.1 coordinate 28,958, forward strand.
AAATGATGAGAAAGAAAGTGATATTAGCAACGAGAAGTTCTAAGGCCCTCCAGGTGAGGTGGTAACACTAAGGAGCTGGGAAATCAGCTCCAGCATCAACAAAAGGGACTGATCAGAGCTCTGCGCATACCCTAGACTTGGAGCAAAGTGGATTCATGCCAGAGTGGAACTAAAACAGGAGGCTCACAGGTTCCAGGACAGCCTCCGCAACTTAGCGAGGCCCTCAGCAACTTAGTGAGACCCTGTTTCAAAATAAAAAAATAAAATAGAGCCCCTGAGTCCAATCCCCAGTATCACACACAAACAAAAAAGACTGGGGAGATGGAAATGGTAGAAAAGAATGAGAGGCGGGGAGAAAAAAAAGAAAAAAGATTTCAGTATGAAGTTAAATATTTTCCAATATTACTAAAATAATATCTCTCTCTCTCTCTCTCTCTCTCTCTCTCTCTCTCTCTCTCTCTCTCTCTCTCTCTCTCACACACACACACACACACACACACACACACACACACGAAATGAAAAACCATAATGATACCAGGAAAGAGAGTACGAATGATTCAGAGGAAATCTCTGGCCACAGAAGTCATCTGCCATGGACAAGAGAGCTCGGCCCCTCCGGTGAGTATGACTGCTGTCACCAGGAGGAAATGGAGGCTGGTGTAAGCAGCTCCAAAGCCAGAATCCAGACTTCAGCTGAGATGGCCCGAGGGTGCCTGCAGACACTGGAGCAGGAGGACGTATAAGCGAAGTGGGTCTGCATTTTTTTTCTAACTGCCTTCTCCTATCACTGAGCTTAGCAGAAGCCTTTCTGTTCCGCAGATGCACTTTCTAGGGAGCGTAGGCTTAGGAAACTGCTTGGATCTGAAATGTATGCAGTTTCTATTGTGAGGCTGTCGAGACAATAGGGAAGAACAAAGAGGAAGATAACGGGCATCTGCTGAAGCATGAAGAGGGGCCGGAAATATCCAGACTGCTTGCGCCCATGGCATCTGCGCCACCTCTGTGCCAGTGAGTCACTTCTGCCTACTGAACCTCGGACCCCAGACAACGTGCGTCCCCCAAGTCACTGCAACAGCCCTGTCCCAGCTGCCCGGAGTGATGTTTCAGGGATGGGCCCCAGGTACCTGCAGCACCAACGGCAGAAAGAGCTTTGAGATCCTGACGAGATTTCCAGAATTAATGAGAAAATTGTTCCTGTGTGTGTGTGTGTGTGTGTGTGTGTGTGTGTGTGTGCACAATCTATGTGTGTGTGTCCATACATTTTTCCCCTAGGCTGAAAATGGAACCCAGCACACAGGCCAGGCAAGTACTCAAGTACTCTGCCAAGAGCTCTGCCCTGAACCCCAGAAAAGTCTTTGGGAAGTTCATGGTATTCCTTGAAGAGCTATGAGGGAAACTAGAGGCTCCTTCCTGAGGAAGAACTCCTGTTTGTCCCTGCTATGTAGAGTTTGAAGGGAAAAGCAGAGCGACGGCTGAGGACTGATGTATTTATAGGTTGAGTCGGGCCCAGCAGATACTGGACTAGTGTGAACTCATCCAGGTGCCGCCGGGCGGGCTCTTTCCGAGGACGCGATTTCGGCTGCTGTCCTGTTTGTGCTTTCAGGCTCCCATCACTGTGGGAGGCTCGTGCAGCCAAGCTTGGTTATTCCTGCTCACGCCCCCGGGGGAAAGATTGAGGCCTTGAACTGCAAACTGCCTAATCAACAAGGCTGACCCATGAATATGGAATTGGGGGCTCAGAGCCCCGCGCTTGGACTGCGGGGAGGCTGATGTGGAGGGCATCTGGGCTGAAGTGCAGCCCTGCTGAGTCTCTGGCACCCCTGAACCCCTGCAGACTCAGCCCTGGCCTCGCCTCCCAGGCCCAGGCCCAACCTGCTTATTGAAGCTGGGTGGCAAAGCAGCTGAGGACCGACTCGCTTCTTCCTTGTGTTTATCTTCTGACTCTCAACCAAAGAGCAACGAGTTCCAAGACTTCTCTCATACAGAGTGAATCTGAGATACCTACGCTAGGCGCCCCATAGACATGTTTTTTCCTCCTGTGCCCAGGAGCCATCTGTCTTATTCTTGATTTGGCTTGATGAAATCTGACCTAGTTAATTTTTGTAATGCCTTCAAGGAGATTTAAAAAATAATTTCCTCAGATTTTTGGATTCTCTTGATCAAGAGATTTGTCCAAATTTCCCCCAAGGGAACTTTATCACTCTTTCCACCAGGACACTTTCCTCACGTTCTAGAAATGGCACAAGTGAAAACTCTGCACATGATTCCTGTCCTTGGTGTTAATAAGCAGTGTGAATGTGGATGAATCCTCAGCATTGGGGATCCCATTTCTCTTCTATATCAGGACACCTAATTATATGATCATTGTTATGATTTCTTGACTCAAAACTTTCCAAGGAGAAACATATAATATGTGGAGAACAGAGTTCTTTAAACTCGTGGGAACCGAAGTGGATTAAAAGTGTCAGCATTCTGTTTAAGCCTGCCTCCAAGACCAGTATGTCTGTTGGGAAGATGTTTCCTGAGATTCAAGCCAGTGGTGTTAATATTGTTTTACTTGGACATACTGTGTATGTAAGAAATGTGGGCACACTGATACACAGCAAAAGAAAGCAAATCTTCAGAGTAATTTCTGAAGAAGAAGCTACTTTAAGAAGTAAAATCTAGGCTGCTTCCATAGTTTGGCTATTGTGAATTGTGCAGCTATAAACATAGATACACATATGTCGGTCTGATAGTTTGGTGTCCATT
>PVLC010018729.1:0-30738 GCA_004027655.1 Graphiurus murinus
TTTTTTTTTTTTTTTTTTTTTTTTTTTTTTTTTTTTTTTTTGTGGTACCAGGGATTGAATCCAGGGGCATTCTACCTCCAAGCTATACCACAGCTCTGTTTTGTTTTATTTTTATTTTGAAACAGAGTTTTGCTAGGTTGATGAGAGTCTCACTACTTGCTGAGGCTGTCCCCAAACCAGTGATTCTCCTGTGTTAGCCTCTCAAGTACTAAAATTACAAATGTGCACCACCACACATGGTTCAGCCCACCCCTTTCTGATAGGTTAATTTGATAGCTCAACATATTTATGTTATCTTCCTGGCCCCAAGGGAATTGGGCTGTTGGCTTTTGCTTTGGATGCTGCCAGCCTCTCTTTTTCTCAATCCCTTATCAAAACTGACCTGTTCTGGGCTCTATTTTCATTGGATCCCATTTTCCTCTATAGAATATGGTCAATGTATGTTGTTGTGAAAATGATAGTAGATGGCATAATATGTTCTTTTCCTTGGATGATATATTTGAATTTTAAAGGGAAATTTATAGAAATTTTGCCACTGCCCATCTCTCCAATATCAAATGATATGACCTTGTTTTTTGCCCCTTAATGTACACAAATTCCACAGTGTTCTACATACAAAGCTTGCCTTAATCACTTTTATTTGGCTGTTACTGTGAGCATCTCCTACTCCTGCACTCACACTCCAAAACAAAGAGAACATGTGTATCTTCCCACAGCATATTACACTTTGGATCTCCTCAAACACAGGTTCTCATGAATAGTTAGCCAGAGGAGAAAAGAAATGCCCAGCTGGGATCTCAGGTAAAATATCATTACAATGACCTCCAGGGTGGCCAACTGTTATAATATTCAAATGTCATTCAAGAAAATAATTTTCTAAATAAGTTTAAGACACAATAATAATTTTAATGAAATATCCTTCCTATCCAGACTGAATAATCTGCTTTCTGATGTATAGACCATAGCTCCTATGCTTTTCAGACCATGAGAACTCTAGAATTAATGAAATCCAATGCTTTTGTCATATATCCTTTATCTTTTGCCAGAATTGGCCACATCTACTTTTGAAGTAGATTCATCTATGTCAAGTCTGTAATTATTTCCTCCCCTTCTTTGTTCACTGTGGCTTTGGAGTTTGGTTTCTACCTTAACTGGTCAGTATTTTTTGCATTACCTCTTATGCTTCAATAAAAAATCAGGTGCTGACTTTTTCTTCATAATTTGTACTTGAAGACTGAAAAAGGGACTCTTTTACTGAATTAGTAATGAAAAATTATTTTTATAATAAGGTCAACAAAGTATTATTACTGTGGGTCATTGGCCAGGACTCAGAAACGTTTTAATTATAGTATATTTCTTACAACAATAATGACATTTGGCCTGTGTTAAATTTCCCATTAGCTTCTCTGCCTGATTTTCATTAGGCACACCCTGAATCCAGGGCTTAGATGTTAATTTTCATGGCATTTGAATGTTTTATTCAGATTACTAAGGCGCACTGATTCTCTTCCTCAAAGAAATTTTTTTTGTTAAGGAATAGTGAATTCAAGTTTTTAAAACTATAGAAATAGTTTCAACCTTTCAAGACAGGTCAAATATTTTTCTTTATGTTTGTTTTGTTGCTTAGCCTCTAGAACAGCAGTTACTAATTAAAGTTCTTTAGATTTTGAAAGGTATTTAAAACAAAACTGAGCTAAGTTAACATATTCTGTAGTATCCAAAAATAATTTTTAGTAGCACGGATTATGCTGTTACTCCTCTCAAGCATTAGAATTCCATAGATAAAGTTCTAAAGACTTTATCAACCCATACTTCCTTTTGATTAGTCAAGTTAAGTTTTAAATAATAAAGCATTTGGTATGTAATGTTTTAAAACACAAGTATAAAAAAATGGTAAGAGTCTTTAGTGATAGGAAGTTGCAAGTGACAGAAAGTCAGTTTCAACAAGTTCAAAGTTTGAAAAAAATGAGCCATAATTTTATGTTGTCAAATATTGGAGTTACCTAGGGTAATCCTTGGGTCTTGCATGACTGGAATGAGGGACCCAGGCTGTGTAGACTGTCTTTCTTCTTGTCTCTCAGAGGGATTTTTTCTGTGTGGTGGATAAGATAGCTTTTAGTTGGTTCAGTCCTACATCATTAACAGCAGAGTATCCTAGGGGGAAAAAGATCTGCCTGATATCCCTGCCTGAAAAAACATCTCAAAATGACTCAGAATTGGCTAAAGCAATACCCCAGAACCAATTGCCCCAGCCTGGAGCTGTATGGGTACTTGTTTGACTTCACATAACCTTTCTAGCCCCCCTACCACCTCTGTTTGAAGGGGAGGGTGCAGGAACTGGTTCTGGTAAGGAGTCTACTGTTCCTGAATCACATGGAATTACTTCCTCCTAGGAAGGAGAGATTCTATTTCTAAGAGTGGAACCATGAGAAAGTCACTCAGCTTCACTGTGACTCCAGAATTTCTTGGAAATTGAAGATGGTGATTGTTTCTATATATAAAAAAAGTTACCTAATTTTTACATTGAAATATTGTAATTTTTAGGTGGTAGTGTGGTGGTTACAATTTTTAGAGACAGAACAGAAAGTTCTCAGTAAAATATCATGTTTTCCCTATTTATATAAATAATATATTATCAATCAGATATTATCTCTTATGGTGAAATGATGATTACACTTAGATATGAAGTAGTAACTGTTCACCTTAAAAACTCACTTAGAGCAGGCTTTATATTAGAATCCTCTTGCATATCAACTCTGTAGTGTCAGACTCACCGAGGCCTAGGGCAAAACTTAAATCGCTTGTTGCCTCTATTTTCTCATCTGCCTAATGGCAGTCTCCATAGCACCTACTTCCTACAGTTAAAGTTACAGTAGGTAAATACTGTTAGCATCTGGATACAGACACTCAAAAAATGGGAGGGGAGGAGGAGTTTATATTATTTATTATTATCTTTATCCATTACTACCTGCAAATAAAACCAACCAAATGATTCACTAGTAATTTATATTTGGTTTTTAGCTATGTAGTTTTACAAATTGGAGATTTCATTTATATTCATGCCATTTAGGCCAGGCATGGTCATGCATGCCTGTAACTGAGTACTTGAGAGGCTGATACAGGGGAGTTGCAGGTTAGAAGTCAACCTCAGCAACTTAATGAGGCCCTGTTTACAATAAAAAGGTCTGGGGATATAACTCAGAAGTAGAATACTCCTAGTTTCAACCTCTGGTACAAAATACCATATATATATATATATATATATATATATATATATATATATATACACATACACACAAATATTTATATAAATATATATATATATATTCAAACCATTTTATTAATGAAGCAGTTTAAAGAAAATACAATAGAGGGAACTTATTAGTTCCAAGTGTAATTTGCCCAGAAGAGAAGCACAGAGAACACATAGTCATTCAACTTCTCAAGCATTGATGAAATCATTTCACTTAGAAAACATGAATTATAAAGGAAGAATAGAGTCCCTGCACAAAAATAAGTATTCTGTTTTCTTGAGCTTCCCAGGTATAAAAATTACATTGTATAATTTCAAGATATTTTGGACTATTTTTTCAGATTACACAAATACTTAAATTCTAAATAGTTATACGTAATAAGGATCATATCTAAGAACTAACTTCAAGGTTATATAAAGAGTAGTTCACTAAAATAATATTATTTTATTATATGATGACATAACTGTAAAAATGTTTTTCAGTAATGATTTACCAAAAGGTATCTCAAACTATTATTAAAGTGAAAACAGTCTTGATATTCATATTTTTACAAAGAAATAGGCTTAATGTTTATAAACATTTTGAGAGCTGTGAAATGGTAATTGTTAATTTGTTTCTGTTTACATGCTTGGACATTAACAGTTATTTTGGAGTCAAACCCACAGTATTTTTGAAAGCTTAATTTTCAATAATTTTCTTTTCTTAAAAGATAAGTCATACAATTTCTCCATGTGGAGATATTTGGTTGAGAATGATGTAAAAATTATACCCTAGTAAAATATCTCCTGTCTACAAGAGGAGATTACAAATTTTGGTTGTAGGAAAAGCCATGATTATGAGACTATCTATATCAGGTAGTGATTTTACCCTTTTGTTTGATTAGGGTGCTTGGATCACATAATGCGTATACCTACGTAGTCTGTATTCATATACTAAATGTTTAAGAAGCCAAATCCTATGGATCAATAAGTTTGATGGGATGCTTTTTTAGTGCTTCATGGAAATTGATGAGAAAATGTAGATATTTTTAAAAAGGTACAGAATGGTGAATAAAATTTATATTCTAGTGGTGGAGACTAAGTTCAAATCATTTCAGGTATTGCTAAGAGCTGTAAAGGAAAGAAAATAGGGAAAGCAGTGGTGGGAGTTGGGCGGTGGCTGGGTTGATTTGATGATCTGAGAAGATGATAGTTTAGCTGCAACCTGAATGACAAAATTAAACAGACAATTTCTAGATGAATATTTACAGCAAGAAAAGTAACAAAGGATGCCTTGTAAAAATAGAAATAAGCCAGGTAAGAAGAGAGAGAGAGAGAGACAGGGCTGTCGAGGTGGCATATCTGTGTCCTAGTGATCAGTTTGTATTCATTCTAAGTTTACTGAGGGGCCTCTGGAGGGTGACAAGGGTAAGGCATTATTTGATTAATTGGTAGACTACTAGAAGACTTCAACAGTAGCTTACATCAGAGGTCAAACCAAATCACTCACCCTTTTTTTAATTTACTTTTCTCCAACTATGCACTCTTTCTTCAGAAACCCATAGCTCACTCTTCCTTTATTTAACAAATATTTATGAAGCCAACACAGTGTGCCAGATGGTGTACTAAATGCTCTGATATAAAGATGAATGATGTTACCCTTTCCCTATCTTTAATGATTAGTCTGTGTTTGCTTGAATACAACTGAATTCAAAGGAGTGCCTAAATCTCCCTGGGAAAGACAGGAATGGCTTGAGCTGAGGCTTAAAGGATGAATAGGAGTTGACTAGGTAGAGAAGGGGGCTAGTAAGAAGTATTCCAGGCAAAGTACAGAAAGTATAAAAAATAGATGTATAGCCAGGTATGGTGACACACACCTTCAATCTACTACTTGGGAGGCTGAGACAAGAGGATCATAGGTTCCAGGACAGCCTCAGTGACTTAGCAAGACCCTCAGCAACTTTGTGAGATTATGTTTCAAAATAAGGAATGAAATAGGGCTGGAAGTGTAGCTCAGAGAAAGAGTGCCCCTGGGTTCAATCCCCAATGCCACAAAAACAAACAAGTAAACAAACAAAATAGAGGTGTAATAAACTGCAGCATGGGGGGAAATGAATGGTTCTGCAATGTTATGATACGTGATTAGAGTTGATAGATGTAAGGCTGGATGAGCAGCCACAGGCTAGAATCCAAGGATTCTGCAGCTTGCTGTGCCAAGGAGCGAAGTTGTATCCTATAGAATAATAAGAGCCAACACAGATATTTGAGCAGGGTAGAAACATTACCAACTTTCCTTTCTACATATAATTGTGGTAGGTTGATGAAGTTAACTTGGAGAAATCTATTAGAAGGGTTAATGATAGTTGAAATGCTAATCACCTAGACTGAAAGAGAGGAAGGGTCAAGGGCAAGGAATTGAGGATCTTCTGGGACTGACTGGTTGCTTGGATTGGGATGGCCAGAAGGAAGGGAAAGAGAAGGTAGAATTTAATGTGATAAGTGTTACCATTTGACAAGATTAAAAAAAAGTTATCAAAATTGTGGAAAAGTTTTGAGCTCAAGAATTTGGACTCAGAGGTCATAGCACCTCTGGATATGCCGAATTGGGAGTTTATTTATACTTCTGGAACTCTAGAGAGTACTAGAACTAAGGAAAACAATTTTAAACTCACCACTCTAAAATTAGAAGTTAGAAAGTGATGCCCTTTAGACTATATAGATGACATTTTTTAGTTCTCAGTTCTGGAGGTCCAAAATCTAGTGGCAGGAGGCATTGGTTCAGCCTCAGGTGAAGTCCTAACTTTAAATGTCCTCACTATGTCAGAAGTAGGAAAAGATCGCATTGTGAAATAGGAAGTCAGAGAGAGAGAGAGAGAAAGAGAGAGAGAGAGAGAGAGAGAGAGAGAGAGAGAGAGAGAGAGAGAGAGAGAGAAAGAGAGAGAGAGAGAGAGAGAAAGGAAGGAAGAGACATCCAGCCTCTCTTCAGAACTAACCAAGGGGTCCCTGGAATAAGAAGTCAGGATCATCCTGCTTTTTTGAGCAGTTCGTTAATGTTTGGGCCCAAGAGGAGATTGGCATCTCCAGGAGAACAAGAATACTGTGTCTTGTATCTTGTTAACCTTTGGCAACTAACCTCTTACTCATTCTCTCAAACTCTTGATGAATAACAGGTTGTGTTTGTTTAAAATGGGAAGCACAGCAGTTAGTGAGCAGACTGAATAGATAGGTGGAGGAATACATGAACAAATAGAGTTGTTTATGACAGTTTTCCCATGTATTAAAATGAGTTTTATAATTTATTATTTGTATCAGTTTTGTTACCATGTAGCCAATTAATTTGTCTTACATGGCAACATATACATACACTCATATGTTTTATGTTTTTTCCAGTCATATAGGGAAATTCAATGTCATACTCACCTTGATATTTAAGAACAATTTGTAGGCAGTGTAGATACTTTAGGGCCATTATTAGAAATTGACTCCAATTGCCTTTGTTCAGGTATTACACAAAGGTACAATTTTGGATGACTCTCCAGATGGAAGTTAAACTATCCAAATATACAGTATTCACCTTGTCAAAAATTTTGAAAGAGAGAGAGAGAGAGAGAGAGAGAGTGTTTTTCCATTGCAAAATATTTTATTGGAAGACATTTGTGATGGTTTAAGTATTTGGAAAAATTCATGAATTCTTCAGCACTCCTACCTTTTACAATTAACCTGATTTTGGTAGGTTTTCAAACCACTGATCTCCCTCTGTAATAGCCTAGATTCACTTTAGTGCCCAGACAGACCTCAGCTTCCTCATCCTTCTGTGATTCATTCTGCTGAAGGGAAAGAACAGGGTAGATGAGGCCAACTATCAGGAGAGGGTGAAGATCAAGATATGACCCTTTATTTATTCAACTCCTGATGAGCACTGATATATACCATGCATCATTGTGGGATATAACAGCGAGGGAAAAACAGATAAATCTTTACTCCCCAGTTTCATTCATATGTAATAGTTGGAAGGAGGAAAATAGATGATAAACAAGTGCAGTGTATGTCAGATGATGAGAGGGCTATGGAATACAATTAAGCAGGAGAAGGGCCAATGACCATGCAGTTTCGGTTGCAGATTTGATTGGCCATCCTAATAAACTGCAGCCCTTGGGATGCAGCCAGTATATAGACATGTTCTGTTCAGACCACACAATCCTTTAAAGATAAACAAAACCAAACCTGGTAGTTTTCAACATGTAAAGGATATCACATTAAAGTCTGATTTGGGGACTTTTGTTGAAAAATCAGAAATCATGGCTGTATTCTAACATTGGCTAAAAGTTGCTACTGGCAGCCCCCTTTAAATATGGCATCACAAGCTAGAGTATGTACAATATACCTAAGTATAACAATGCTTAAACATTAGAGTGCTAACTATGTGTCAGAAGTTGTCCCAAGAACTTGACATGTATTAACTAATTTAATCTTCATAAGGAACCTTTGAAGCAGGTGCAAAATTAAAGGCAGAGAGGGGGGAAGTGAGCCAGTATTTAATTCCAGAAGGTCTGGGTTCCAAGTTCAATTCTAACCATTGCATATATGCTTCTGACTCTTTATGATCCATGCTCGACTGCCCCAGGATCTAGAGTAAGCCTGGACTTGTAGGTGGATCCTCTTCCTTGACCCACTCTGGGACTCCTGACTTCTGCAGCACACCAATTCTTTGGTGCTGGCCCTGCCTTCATGGGTAGTTTTGGAGGATTCCTCCATCCTTCTGCCTCATCATGTCTGCCTTCTCTGTGTGAATGCCTGACCTCATCAGAAATCCTGAGTTAAGAACTAAAGGCCTTCCAAAAAATGCTATGCATTTGGCTGAGTAAAATATCCAACATAGAATCAAACATGAAAGCTAAGGATCTTTTCCTTCCTCCTCTTTTAATTCTTCTATAAAAATTTCATTTGAATCATCAGTTTTAGAGGATAAAACTCTAAGAGGACTGTGTGTATGTGGTGTGTGTGTGTGTGTCTGGTGTGTTCCATTTCAGGGAGGTGAATACTTGTCACCACTTAAGTAGTGGTATTTGACTTCAAAGGACAAAAAGTCATTCATTACCTGTATATTAACAGTGATGAAACTTAGCAACAATAAATATTTAGAAGTGCATGAGTCTCCCTTACCCTCATTTCCAGACTGATTGGAAGGTTTTCACAGCTCAGGAGACTGAATCTTGGCATCCACTACACTAGCCCAAGTTCATTTTTTATCTCCTTCCTTTTCAAAAGTTGTTTCTTAGTTACAGAGCCTCAAACACAAGTTGGATTAGTTTCGAGCTTTTAGGGGCCAATTTTCGATTTTCAAATGTTTTACTAAACAACAGCCTCCGGGGACAAATTTGTATTATGAGACAATATCTTTAAAATGTGTATTATTTTCAACCTGTTTGATCAGTGGATACCATACTTGTCAGCATTATAAGCTAGTAAAAGAATTTAGCTTCAAAGAAATCAAGCACAGAAAGCAGAAAGAATGACATTCCTCGCATTGGGGTGACAATGGCATCAATGACTGGAGAGGCATCTTGTGCAGGGATACAGAGTGCCATCCCAGAACTGTTGTGCTCAGAGCAGTGGCCACAGGCAAGAGTCAGGGCTAGCTGAAGTTCAAAGGTGATGTCAGCCCCCTAGACCAGGCCAGCTCAGAACTCCTGAGTTCATCAACCTTTGGGAAACACCAGGCAAATCTCTCATAGGCAATTCATTGTTGACCCTTTATCCATACCACTTTAATATTTCTTGAATAAGCTGGGATTTATCTAAGAATATGCATGTTATCAAGATTTTGTCCTTTGAGGCTCTGCCATTCATTAGCTGTGTGACTTTTGGCTCACCCACTTAACTTCTCTGGGCTTCTGCTACCTCTTCTATAAATGCAAGTCTGGACTAAATGATCCCTAAGGCACCTGCCAGAACTCACATTCTGGGAGGCTGCAGGAGTCAGTGAGACAGCAGAATTCCCTTTGTAGTTTTCTTTTCAGAAGGATATTTACTAGAGTGAACAAAGAACCTTCCATGTACTGCCTCTTGGATTAGGAGGCTTCTTCATTTCTTCCAAGGACTTGAGTCTGGCCCGGAGATTTCTTTTTAAACATTTTTCTTTTTCAAGTGGAGTGGCTGGGGTAGAGTTCTGCTTGAAATAACCTGCAAATTCGTCGATGCAAAGAAGGGTGTCATCAGAGCTTCTGCTCATGTTGAAAAGCAAAAGTCTGTGGCTCCCCAGCCTGGCCTTGCATGAATGAAGCCCAGAACACACAGCACTGTCCCACTTGCTTTGCCTGGAGACTGGTGCAGGTGAACTGCTCTGGGGGAGGAGGTAGGAGTTGGAGACAGAGGCCCTGGTTTCAAGTCCTTGCTCAGCCACAGGGAGCTGCAGATTCTTCTCTCTGAGAGTGAGGATGGAAACATCTTACCAGGTGTTGCAAGGGTTTAGTGTGTAAAGTTCTCATCAATGCCTCATCCAGATACAACATTCTGTTATTAAGCTTTCAGCAAAACATGCTTGGTAATATGTCAGCCAGGGAAAAGTTGCGAATAATAAAATGTGTGTGTGTGCACGCACGCATGTGTTTACATTTGTGCCATTATTACCAAGCCTAAGACTCTCTGCTGTGGTTTTATGCTCTTGTTCTCTGTACCTCTGCAGATACCCAACTCAGTTCTTACTTCTACATAAGTTTATCAGTAGATGATATGGAGCAGTGACTTTTAAATTTTATTTTGACCTTAACCCACAGCAAGAAAAACGTTTGCCAGGTGTGGTGGTGCACACCTGTAATCTCACTATTTTTTAGGCCTAGCCAGAGGGATCACAGATTCAAGCCGGCCTCAGCAACTTAGGGAGACAGTCAGCCACTTAGTAAGAAAGATCTTGTTTCAAATTAAAAAATAAAATAGGACTAGGGGCATAGCTCAGAAGTACAATGCCTCTGGTTTTAACCTCTAGTACAAAATAAAGAAAGAAAAAAGAAAAAGAAAAGACATTAGCACAGTGTCGTAGTATACACCTACATGTACATCTGAAGCAAAAGTTTCATAAGGCAATACTATGGGCAATTCCTTGTAATAATTTCTTTCCCTCTCTATGATATTTTATTTCTTTTTAAAATGCGGATCATGACTTGGTAAATTGATTTCATTACCCATTAATTGGTCATGAAAACACTGACCTAGCACATGCTTGATCAATTTATTTTTCCTTGGGAATACCAGAGTTTGGATATGAATATGCATGTGCAGGATCAGTGTGTGACCATGATCGCCTCCCATGCACCCATAATCCAAGTGCATTCCTTTAAGATGAGGGAAAGGCATAGGCTTTACAGACAGAAACAGAAATGGGCTCCTTACTAGCTGTGTGACTTTGAACGAGTTATATAACCTTTCTGTGTCTCAGTTTCCTCAATTTAAAAACTGAGATAGTAATTCCTATCTCATAGAATTAAAGTAGTGTGTGTTCAATATTTAACACAAACAACATTTATTAATCATTCTAATCATTTAGTTACCATGACTTTTTGCTCTTCTTTGGTGGATATCCTCTCTAACCATTTTCAGGTTTGTTTTCTTGACCCCTGAATTACTGTGGTGATCTTGTTGCCCTTCTTGCTTTACTAGATTAGTTCTTCATGCAAAAAAAAAACCATGCTAGGTCCCCGTCAGCACCACTAGATTTCATCATCTCCCGGCTCTCATTTTATCCTGATATTATTTTCCAGTTTTCATATAAATTCAGACTCTTCAACATTTCTGACTCCTCTCAGAGTGGAGTGCCAGTTGTTCCTTCCTCAAGTCCTTTCCTAAGGGTCTACTGTATGCTGGCATTCTTCACTTTCTGGAGATTCAGTAGTGAATGGGACAAACCATCTGCCCCTTTGGAGTCCTGAGGACATAGGTAACAAACAAGGGAACACTTATTTATATAATGTATACCCATAATTTTGGGCAGTTATGAGTGCTCTGAAGAAAATAAGGCAGTGTAACAGAACAAAAAGTTTGAACCTATATTACCTACTTAAACATCTGTGTTGGCTCAACTGTGTAGCAATGGTATTGCAGGCATCCTGCCATGAGATTCTCCTCTGCCTTCTCTGTGCCCTTGGGTCCTACACAATCTTCACAGCATTGCTCAGATCCTTCCCACACTCCACAATCTATGGTGGCTTCAGCTCACAGCCATTTCCACCTCCCCACGCAGCATTTTTTGCATCAACTACTATTTATTCTGCTTTGACTTATTAATCCTTCTTCTGTATGTATTTCAATCTCACCAACTGAATTATGAGAAGAAACATCACAATCCAGCATAATATGTTCTTCTCTGTAATTCACATGGTTCTATCAAGATATCTGGGACATGGTAGCCATTGTATAGTGTGGCCACCTGGAAAATGTGATGTTTTATACACACATACACATACATTATACATTATATATCAATTATATAATTATAATCCATATATTAATTATATAGTTTGATTATAAATATAGATTAATTATAAATCTGTATGCATATAATTTAATAATTCGATTAATAATATATTAGTAAAAATTTTAACATCTGATGTTGGTAAGGCTATAAGGAAGTGAATATTTTCATACTCACTTGTAAGGATATTAATTATTGGGCAGCTGAGCAGATTCTATTAAACTTTATAATGTGCATATTCTTTGATTTAATAATCCAATCTACAGTTTCCTTTTCTAAAGAAATACTACCATAAGATAAAGATGAATGTACAAACATGACTAATATTTTGCCATGTTTTGAAGTAATAATTTATAAGCAATTTAAATATCAATTAATATAGATTAGATACACACATCATCCGGCAAAATATTATATAGTTGTTTAAACAAGCCTGTATTTACTGATAAGAAAGATGTATATGATAAGTGAAACACAAAAACAAAGCTGGAAAACAATATGTGTATTTTGAAACAGTGAAAACAAAGTAAACTCTGTGTGTCTGTGCCTACATGCTGTGCTGTGGTATTCTCTTCCAAATTTGATCTAATAAGAAAGAAATGAAAATAACCAGTGCGTGTGTGTGCGTGTGTGCGCGCGCGTGCGCTCACGTGCGCACATGTGCATATGTATGTGATCACTGAAAGGAAAATGAACCAATTTCACCAACATAACTGACTATTGACAAAAATAGAACTTAAGTCTATTTTGGGAAGAGTTCTCTGAAAGACAGGTAAACTGTTAAGCATCACTTACTGTCTTTTAACACAAGATTGTAGGAAAGTGGATTTTAAAAGCATCAGTTACCCTTGTCTCATATTCCAAATTGTTGTTTGCTTTATAAATTCATCACCATTGTTAGAATCTAATTCACTGAATCATGAAAGAAACCCCCTCAATTGCTTTCAGATTCTACAGCTTTCCCATCAAGTGAATGCCCTGACCATGCTTGCTTCATCTAGTAGTTGGGGGAGGCAGCTGATTTATATTTGACCAGTTGTGATTATTAGAATTCATTTTTTCCTGGAGCCAAAATCTCGTATAGCTTCCTTCACTGTTCCTACCACTGCTCTTTGGGGACGTATCAGCCATTTTTCTTTTGCCAAACCATCTAAAGCATGAAAGTATTTTTCATGTTCTAACCACTTATTTCACTTTCTACATATAGTTAATAAAAGCTATCTTAGTTCTGTTTTGTCAGGAGAGAAACAAAATATGAAAGTGAATGAAAAAGCAAGTCATTGGAATTGACCTGTATTAATTTTGATGAAGACCACTTCAAATCTGGTGGGTTTTTTTTTTTTTTTTGATAAAAAGATATATAGATACATGTATCCATATCAATGTCCTAGATTGGGGGCTTCCAGAGGAAAGAATTCAGTTTTAAAAATTCTTATTCCTTTTCTCCCACTCCCACATTACCAATGATAAACTTACTATGTGCCTACTGGGTCTTTATTAAAAAGATAGCTTAATTAATTATATCTGATTTCTGTCGATATACTACTAACTACATTAGTTGGCTTAGACATTCCAAATCTAAGAAATAATTGTTCTCTGAGAGTTAACCACAAAACAGTATTATGTTGATGACATTATATGTGATTCTCTTCTGAATGGGAACTGTACACTATTCAACAAAGAAGAGCTATTTTGACACGTATATGCTTTTCTTATATATTAAAAAAAAAGGTTGCTGAGACCAGAGGATCCGGGTTAGCGACCAGCCTCAGTTATTTAGTGAGGCACTCCACAACTTAGTGAGACCCTGTTTCAAAATAAAGAATAATAAAAAAAAAATAGGGCTGGGGGTATAGCTCAAGGGTAGAATACCCCTGAGTTCAATCCCCAGTACCGCAAAAAAAAAAAAAAAAGAAAGGTTTATATAGACTATGTCTGTTAGTATGTTAGTACTAGGAAGTGACATTTAAAATCTCAGAAAGTTTCTGTTGAATATTTATGTAAATTTGTTTAATGACATTATGCCAAGTTTGGATTTAGCTTACTGAGGGTTAATGTCCTATTAATAGATAAAGTTCATTATTTTCTCATGTATATATTTTTAGAAATTATATACATATCTTTCTGTGGCCATTGTGTTTTATTGATAGTAATGAAAATTAAAACAAATATGTTAGGTTAAAGAGTAATTTTTTTCAAGTCTTGTATCAGTAACTTCAATGTTTGTTCTCTTTTTAAGCTACTTGCCACAATATTGACAGGCATTTGATTGTGTGGCTTAGTTCTAATTATAGATATAGGCCACTTCACATGGTGCTGGATATTTCTCGGAGACTAAACAAAACATGAAATGCTGTGAACAAGGAAAACAGCAGTATGTTTTTATTGTAAATTGACTGTTGTCATAAACAGTGATTATCAACACAGTATTGGTATCATGATCTGTCTTGGGCCTCATCATTCAACCTATTTGTCTTTGTATTGTATGGTGAATTTTTAGGGGAAAAATAGTCAACAACTGTCAATCTAATCTTTATATTCAGTCTACATTACCAAGCAAAACATATTTACAGATAAATCTACACTGTTTTTACAAGTTTATTAAAAACATGTGTTGCCCAATGCCAGGAATAGCTACAGCAAATGCTAACACCAGTAGGCAAACTGTCTCTCCACTTTCTCCTGAAGATTTAGCTACCCATCACTTTATGAGTTATAAAGTAGATGTTCCTATTGTGAAAATGTTTAACATAGAAAGGGGGAGGGGGTGAGGACCCGAGACCAAGACACTCTTTTGTATCCATGGTCTGGGATCTCTGGCCAACACCTACTGAAATAAAATTGAATCATGATAGGACTTCATGACCATTTTGTTTAGTTTTTAAGACCATGGCATTGCACGTGTGTGTGTGTGTGTGTGTGTGTGTGTGTGTGTGTGTGTAAAATACTAGGGCGTACTGGGGATCAAACCCAGAGGCCTTCTACCTCTGAGCTAAGCCCTCAGTTCTATTTTTTTTTTTTTTTTTTTGAAACAAGGTCTCACTAAATTGCTGAGGGCCTTGTTAAGTTGCTGAGTCTGGCTGGAATCTATGATCCTCCTATCTCAGCCTCCCAAGTACTGAAGTTACAAGCATGTGCTAACTTGCCTGGCTATGATATATATTTTAAAGCTGCATTTTTCCTTGTAAAAATATAATACCTTTTGGTGCAGGTTATTTATAAGAACATATTCATGCAGTTATTGGCTTACTAACCTTTCTCCTAGTTCCAACACACTCAAATCCCCCATAGACAGTGGAGGGAAATCCCTTGTTGTTTGCTGTTGTTTCTGACATGCAACAAGAGCCCAGCAAATACTTGTTAAGTGAATGAATATCTGAAAGAAAAGAGAGGATGGAGGAAGTTCCATTTTTCTACATTTGGCATGTAACCATCATGATTTACTCCATTTACATTGTTCTTTTCCTTCTGTGAATCCCTGTAGTCTATGTATATTAATCACTGAGTTCATCACTTGGCTGTGTGATATATTATTACTCCCTGGTTGTTTGAGGTATGTACATCTAGTTCTGCATTAGTTTGGTGTCTCTCCAGGGCCTCAGTGTTATTTCTTTTCAGCAACTAATCTGGTGAGGCATCCACTGGGCACTGAGTACATACTTCATGTCTTCACTGTATTAAAGATTCCAAACCAATGGGAGAGAGAGTGTTCTAGCATCTGATCTGAAACACCAGCCTATAGTGTTCTTCAGAGTCTCAATGGATTTCTCAACAGTCGATCAAATGACAAAGAATGATGATTTGTCAGTGCCTTTAATTACATAACTTTCTACAGGTTACAATTGCTTTGCATTGTTGAATGATTGATAACGGGTTGTTTTTCCATCTCTTGATGGCACATTAGGTTAACTTCAACAATGCGAAATATGTTTTCAAAATGAAAAGCAAATGTCAATTTCCTTATAATTGTTCCTTTCTAATGATAATCATAGTATAATGATAAAAATAATAAACTGGAAAGATGCTATTGCAAAATGCTACTAATAGCAAATACCCACTTACACATGTTACTGTTGTAATTAATTTACAAAACTTGCAAAACTGACCTTGGAAAGCTTGAAAAACTGCTTGCTTTCTCCAATGGATATGTAGAGAGATGATAGATAGATAGATAGATAGATAATAGATAGAGAGATAGGTGTTCATTCAGGCATATTCGTAGCATCAGATACACAGTATATATGCAAAGGTGGCATACCTTGTCACTAAAATTCTCTATATTACTCAAGAACTGTGTATTCATCAGCATTTTTATAGCTCTAATCTAATAATCCACATAATTTAGAGGAAGGAAGATTTATTTGCTCATGGTTTCCGGTTCAGTCCATGTGATGCCAGGGACCCCAAACTTCAGGGCATGGGGATGGCAAGTGGAGAGAGGGCGAGCACAGGGCTTTCTCCTCACATCATGGAAGCTGGAAGCAAGTGAGAGTGTGAAAGTAGGAGGAACCATATATAATCCCTAAGGCCACATCCTTAGGGACTCACCTGCTCCAGCCACAGGCTACCTGCCTTGGCTACCACCCAGGCTGGGATTACAATCCTCATGACTCAATTGTGTCAACTCAAAACACCAATTTATGAGCTCTTCAAGGGCCATTTTATATCTAATTGTAACAAACTACAATTTTCATTTAAGTAATTTTTTTGTCTTGCTGCTTTCATACTGTACTTTGAAAAGAAAGATTAAATAGTTCACTATCTTTCTGTGAAGGTAGTTTGGGAAATAGGGTGATAGTTTCACAAATGGAAAAAAAATCTTAATCTTGTGGATTGGGGTGTAGCTTAGTATTAGAGTACTTGCTTAGCATGTGTGAGGCCCTGGGTTCTATAACTAGCACTACAATACAAACAAACAAACAAAAATAAAAACAACTTAATCGTTCTCTATAGGGTGAAAGAAAGTCACTAAGTATTCCATCAGATGTTTCCAGATGATTCAATACTCAATGCAGTTTTCTAAAAGCATTATGATTTTTTCACAATTACTTTTAATCTTTGGTCCAAAAATTGAATAAAAAATTTACAAGAAGCCATAGATTATTGTTTAAATGTAAAGAGATGAGCATGATACCAGTTATGAGAATACTATTCTCCTCCAAATGGCATAGAACCCATTTGGTACTTTAAAAATCTTCAGTTACCCATTGCAGGATTCTACATCTTTATATGATGATTTCATCATGAGTTTTCCTAAACATGAACTCAACATTGATATTAATATTGTGGATGGATTATAACTTAGCAAAAATAAAATAAAGAGAGAAAGACTCAGTCTCCAGATTGCAGGAGCTCTGTCTCTTCACTTTCCTGTCCTGCCTACCTTCCTGTGCAGCTTTCAGAATGTACCTCTTGACTCAAGTCCCTCAGGCCAGTCCTCGTTTCAACACTTCTTTTCCAAATGATCTGTACTTGTGATTTATAATCCCCAGGCAGAGTTAGCTCTGTAATTGAACCTGATCAAAGAGTCATAATCAGATAGACAGACACTACACCATCTATGGTACATATTCTTCAGGATGTTTTCAAGAAGGATATTGGATGCCTGGAAGGGAAATGAATACATAAGGGTGCTTGCTTCCTCTCTCTCTCCTTTCCTCTTTCTGCCTCTTTCCTATAACTATGGTAGAGGATTCTTAGTGCTGATTATTTTGCAAGAATACTTAATGTTAAGTTAACTGGGCAGCACTCTAAAACTTTTTTTCCCTCAACTTTTTCTGCTTTCTTTTCTCCCTCCCTCCCATCCTTCCTGCGTTTCCTCCCCCCTGTTCGTTATGAGGATTGAACCCAGGGGCATTCTATCTCTCAGCTATAACCTCAGCCCTTTTACTTTTTATTTTGAAACAGGGCCTCACTAAGTTTCTGAAGCTGGCCTCAAACCTGTGATTGTCCTGTCTCACCCTCCCAAGTACCAGGATTACAATCTTGTGCCACTACAGCTGGCTTTTCTTTTCTATATTACATGATCTTGTAAGATTTTACAAAAAATCAAGTTTACATTTCTCAAAATTGAAGAACAATTGAAGTTCTTTTGGGCAAATTTTTTCTAATATTATGCTATATTACACTTGTAGTCAGCATATATATTTAGAAAATACTTTTGTGTTTTATCTAATTTAATGGAACTGCAGAAGTAGGAATATTTTTATATAATAATGGGTCATCTCTATCCTTCGATTAAAAACAATAATGGAAACCAAGTGAAAAATCTTTACTTTAATAATATTTACCACTTATTATTTAGCTTATATTCCATCCTATCCAAATATGAAATTTCCATCTATCAATAAAATTAGCATGTTAATATCATTTCTCATTATCTGATATCAAACCTATTTGTCCTGACTTTTAAATGTTATGATTTGACTGTGTTAGTAAGTTGCCTGTTTAAGTACAGATGAGGAGTCTGGTGGTAAAACTGGCTATGATTCTCCATTTGTGCCTTCAGAGAAAAACCCTTCATTTCTGTGTTCATGAGACAGTCTCTTTTGGCCATTCCACATGAACTCGTTAAATCTAATGATTTTTGTATCAGCATCAGATTTGATTATTTCAGAGTTGTAAAATCAGCAGTGACCATATATCATAACCAGTTAGAAAATGTGTCTCTAACTTGGCTCTCTCTTCAATTCTTTTGGGATGCTAAAACACTAAAAATTCTAATTACCTTGCTTTTGGAGAAGTATAATGGTCTCTGTGCTTGCTCTGTTCCTCGCCCTTAACTTCTTCTGTCCTTCTACACCCAATCCTTCCTATGCTCTGTGACAAAAGTAGCCTTCTGAACATATCACCCCAAATAACCCCATTATGTTAAAATCATCAGTTACTACCATTCATAAATGAAAGCTGTCTTTTCAGCCTGCCACCTAAAGAAATATTTTCTCCCTGTTTGGCTCATCTCTCACATTGCCCCACTACAAACTCCAGTATATACACTCAAGGCTCTCCAAGTGTATCGTCCACATCTCTTTCCACCTATACTCTTTACTCCTTTCATTATACCTTCTAGTTGGTGCCCTGTGATGTTCTTGTGGAGAGAACAAGGACACCAGATGGATTAGATATGGATTTACATCTTGGACTATGATTTAACTGATGTATGATCTTAAGTCAGGTATTTAATCTCCTTGAGCTTTAACTCCTTTTTTTGGTAAAGAAAAAAAAATAAAGACAATTTCTGAGAAGATTAAATGAGGGTAATCTGATTTCACACCAAACACACACACACTTCTTATAGTAGATATTAAAGTTCTATTTTTCCTGAAATGTTTTCCTCTCACATAAGACCAGACTACATTTTCTTTAAGCTCAAGATCACCTACTCTTTTCTCCATGATATAACTCCATTTCTTTGTAGTCCATAGCTAGAACTTCTTTAAACTTGGCACAGTGGCTCATGCCTGTAATCCTGTTCTTAGGAGGCTGAGACAGAAGGATCACAGGTTTGAGGCCAGCATACAGTAACTTAGCAAGACCCTGTTTCAAAATTAAAAGGTAAAAAGTGCTGGGTGTGTAGCTCAGAGGTAGGATGTCTCTGGATTCAATCCCCAGTACCACACAAAATCAGAATTTCTGTAGCATTTTATAGGTTATACCACTCTTTTATTACTAATCACAGTTTGCTTTTTTAAATTTATTTCATGTATTTATTTGTAATACCACCTATCTACCTTGTAAAGGAGTCATGAAGACATAGATGCTATCTCATACATATATGCATCTTTGTATCTCCAGAGGCTAGTGGTAGTACCCTGCCAAGTGTTAAAAACCTAATAAATGGACATGCTAGTGTAATGATGGTAATGATTTCACCAGGAACTCTCAAGTCAACCACCACATATTCCCACAAAACCAACCTTATTTCCTCCAAGAATGTTGGACATTCACAAAGGAAGCCAGGGCTATATCAATGCATGTGTACCAGCTAGTTTTCTACTATCCATTCTAATGCTCTGGGTCCAGCTCTTCTACTTCTTAAATATTTTAATATCTGTACTGCATATGGCACAGTTTCTAGTGCAAAATCTTTATGAATTACTTTACATAGTTAGATTTAGTTCCCTTTGGAAAGAATTCAGAACTGCAACTTTCTTTTTTATTATCTGGCTTGGAAAAAGAAATGTATGATTTCTGATGAATTGTGTGCTGTTTTCTGAGAATTTCTCCACTGACACATCTTTTGAACAGAAAGGATTTGTTCCCCAAGTTCTTACTCATGAGCTTTCAATAGACTTCAGATGTGGGGAAGCATTGCCCTCCTCAAATACGATTTGCAACTGCATTTGATTCACTTCCCGCCCTTTCATGAAATCGAGACAGACGGCTGAGCTAAGTAAAAACAAGTATATGTGAATTGCATTTTATTCTAATATTAGATTGTCCTACAAACGTATGCTTGCATGCTGTAGGGTAAAAATCACATATCTTATATATGTACTTTTTCTTTTTAAGCACTGTGAAAATTAAAATAGAGTAGAGAGTAATATTGACTCTGAACAACACAAATGTGGTCTGTTTCAAAGTGAGGTAGCTATCTGGAAGAGATTTTCAACTTTGGAATAGGTTGGTGCTAATGATTAAACCTGCCTACCTTGTCTTTGATGTTCTGTCTGGGCTCATGTGAAGTAATGGGATTAAAAATAAAGTGTACACCTTTCTTTTGATCTAAGTAGCCAAAAAGGGGGAAAAAAATGAAAACCTGTCTCCTGCTACAATTTAGCAAATACCACTGCTCTAACAAAACAGATACTGCAATGTTGCTTGGTTTGCAGACTTGACATGTAGAGTACTCTAAAAGGTTTTTATAACCATGGTGCTTTCTTTTCTGGAGCAACCTAATTCCAGATATTACTAAATAAATGTGGCTTTTTATCATTTGCAAAAAGCAGGGTGGGTTCAATTAATTTTAAGCAACCTCCCTCAAATGGCTCACTTCTCTATTAACTGATAATGAGAGAGTTGGTGCAGGACTGGTGGTCAGTTTACTAAAAGTAACCATGCAAACATGCTGGCAGAAGATTCTTAGCTTGCAGAGCCAAACTTCCTTTTCAAGGGACTCGTTTAAGTTGTATATTTTCTGCAGAATATTTCTCCATTTTCTGTTTAATTGACCCCCCCCTGCTGCTACACACACACACACACACACACACACACACACACACACTCATATGCCTACATATTCATATAGTTTAAAGACTTTAGCCAGCTGGGTATGGTGGCACACATCTGTAATTGCAGTACTTGGAAGCTGAGACAGGAGAATTGAAGGTTCAAGACCAGTCTCAGCAACTTAGCAAAGCCTTCGGCAACTTAGTGAGATCTGTTTCAAAATAAAATATAAAAATAGGGCTGGGGGTACAGCTCAGAGGTAGAAAGCCTCTGGGTTCAGTCCCCAGTACCACACATGAAAAGGTTTAACCTGGGCTGACTCTATCTGGAAACTGACAACCCAAAGCAATCACTCACCCTAAGACTTCATGAAGTACCAGGGACTTTGAATACATCTCTTAGGGACAAGGGGTCTTTTTCTATGGACTTGGAGGCCATGTGGAACAGACCAAAAGGAGATGGTAAATCGAATTTACCTTTTTAGTATGTAGTGGTGAGCCCAGGAGACAAGACCCAACTGAACTCCCCATATTCTTCCTAAGAGGAGCTTCTCATGTTCCTCCTAGGCCTGTCTCTGCATTCATCAGCACTGTTGGTTTGTTTCTGTTTTGATTTTCCTATAAGTGATGTTACCCATTCTGTCCATTCATGTCCCAGCCCTCTCTTAATTGGCAATGAAATAACACTTAAGCTCCTTAGACTGCCTGCCTCAAGGCATTCCGCAATCTCTTGCTTTGTCTCACTACTTTTTATTTTTATATTTTTATTACTTTATCATAACTATACATCATAGTGAGGTTCAATTGTGATATATACACACATGCACACAGCTCTTGGTGTATTTCCTACAATATCCCATCCAATTCCTCACTCCTCCCTCCCTATACTTTCTAGCAAAACAGGTAATAATACTGTTATATTGCTAAAGTATTATTTGAACTCTTTCCTTCCTCAATCCTTCTTTTCCCCTCCCACATCCGTCCCCCAAACCCTTTCACTATTTTACTGGTTTTTCTCCACATTTATTCACTTATTTCATAGCAATTAATACCTTTAGTATCAGACTGAATACAACCTGACTCTGCTTTTTTTCTCACTCTACCCAGCAGGCCCATCTATCCTGACCTAAAGTGTCAGTTAAACTGTTACACATTTCCTTAAAAAATAATGTCAACTGACCACTGGTGGAAAGTCTCTTCTTGGAACTCCCATAGAGAATTATTTGTCACATTCTTGCCATCCTGATAAAGGCCCAACTCCATATCCTTTGTGATTTGGCATCTGGCTATCTGCAGTGTCTCCTCTTCTCTAGAGTTCCATCATCTCTCCCCACGTACCACACAAACAGAAAAATCCTGCCCTAAGGCACCAGTCAAGCCCTTCTCTCTCACACCTCCCCATATTCTTTCATCAACTAGAGGTGTGCTCTTGTGCCCCAGCGTGGGATCTCTGTCTCTTGGAGCTCCTTTAGAAAGCTTCCCCTCAATGGGCTCCTAGGAGTTCCAGCATGCTCTAGGCTTGCTCTGATCGTGGCCCTTGTCCCACAACACAGAGGTTGGCCTTCTTCTCTCACTGTTCTGTGAGATTCTGGAACTAAAGGGCAGTGTTTTGTTGACTAGTGTATCCACAGAACAGTGTCCAATACAAAAGTGCGATTTGTTAATACCAAGAGCAGATGTGGTGCCGATGTTTGTCTTATGTTATGATTAACTGTAACTATTTCCTATTAGGACATGATTTTCCTAATAATAATAAGCTGTGTTTTATATAGCTAAATCAGGAGAGGGTGTTGTTTGCCACTAAGATGTATTTTTCTCTTGAATTATTCGCTTGAGAGTGTTGCCATTCAAACTGTGCTCTCAAAAATAACACTTTTTTCAGGAAGGCTATCATTTCTTAGAATATTGCAGGACATTGCCTATCGGTCTAGTTTAGGAACCACCAAAGAAAGTCAGCTTCATTACTTATTGTGACCAAAATTTTTATTCATCTTGATCATTACAGTTTGCTTCTTTGTTTTCTTTTGGTGCTAGGGATTGAACCCAGGGGCATTCTCCTCTGAGCTACACCCCAACCCTTTATTTATTTATTTGTTTGTTTGTTTGTTTTTAATATGAAACAGGGTCTCACTAAGCTGCTAAGGCTGGCCATGAACCTGTGATTCTCCTGTCTCAGTTGCCAAAATACTGGGATTACAGGAGTGCACCACCATTCCTGTCTAGGCTGCTCCTTTTGAATGCTGACCTCTAGCAGTCCCCAAATTTAGAAATTTTGAATATATTTAGAGTATAGGATTATGAAATTCTCAAGGGCAATGACAGTGGTGGGCAAGTGGTGGGAATAGTATGTGGCAGGAAATCTTCCTCAAAGATAGGAGTGAATAAACAAATGAATGAATGAGTGAACAAAAGAGAGAAATGTATGACAACTCTACAGACAAATCCAAATATACACCCAGATATTTTTAATGATACCAGTTTAGTTGGAATACATTTTGGGAGAGCTATTTCAATGTATTTATGTAAGCAAAATGAAAAATAATGATGATAAGCCCTCCTCCTTTTGTGATAGTCATGCCCTGCACTCTCCATGCTTGGTAAGGAGCTTTGAGCCACTGACAGGTGTGCGGCATATGGGTTTGAGTTCTTCCCATCATCTGATAACTGAGTTGCTTCTTTGAAGTCTGCCTCTCAGTCCCCTATCCTTGGGATCCCAGACTTGCACCTACATAAGCTTCTTTCCTCGTAAACTCTTTTTGCTCCATCCCATCTTTCTTTGTGTTTCTTTTCTTTCGTTCCAGTTATTGGATTTTCTGACACCTTACTGCAAGATCCTCTTATCTTTATGGCCGTGAACTTTTAGGGTCTTAGTGACATATATAGCTCACTAGCATAGATCCTTTTAGTGTACACAGTAGACAAGAGTGTCCTTAAAAACCTTAGTCTTAGGCCTCCAAATAGGGCAAACAGAAAAATCATTTTAAACATTTTTTTCTTCTTTTAGAAGATGGCATAGATCTGGAGAAATAAATTAACAATGTCAAGCACAAGTTAACTCAAGCAGAAGCAAGTGATAATGAAGTCAAACAATATTGAGGGTGCAGTTTCTTTAAAACAATAGCCATGAGGTTCTGTTTTATTCAAAGAGTGGTACAGATATTACTGTCTGTTCTTGAACTCATATGTATGCATGCTTGCACAAGGAAGCATATAAAAATTAAAACTGAAATCTGGGCATTTTATGCTTTGAACTTTAAAAATAATTTAAAAGTATTCAAAAAGACAATTTCCATTGCCTTCTTTTGTGGAATAGTTAAGGGGGAAAAAAAAGTTCATGGAAGCAAAGAGAACACATTACTTACATAACCCTTTGCTATTAGAAATGAAAAATATATATTCACTATTTTTATTTCTCTAACAGAGTGGCACCTATATTTTAAAGCAGCGTATGTTTTAAACAAGTAAGCCATAAATACAAGTATACAAGTAGTTTCAGTGACATTTTATCAAATGGTGTCCAAAGTACAAACTTTTCTTTAATAAATCTTTTTTATGCTTTTATTGGTGCATTATAGTCTCACATCATCATGTTGACAGTGACATACATGCACACAGCACTTGGTTTCCCCCGACCTCCCCATTTCCCTCCTTCCCAATACAAAGTACTAATATTGACATTGGTATATTCACATATATACAAATAATCAATGGTAGTATTTCCATTAATGAACCTCTTCCTCCTCCCCTTCCCTTCGACTACTTCCCTGGCTCCAGTGATGTTTCTACTCCATTATCTGGAGTTCCTCTGGTATCCCAATTCAATGTACAAATTTCGAAGCTTTTTGCCTACTAGGTCATCTTTAAGAAGAATCTGTATCATTCGAAAAAAAATTTAAGAAAGCCAAGGCCAGGGCTGGTTAGTTGTTGAAGAAGGATAGTATAGCTTTTGTTGCTGCCCGTGAGCCTTGCTGATCCCAGTCACCTCCGCTTGAAAACAGGAATGACTCAAATAGAAGTCAGAAACGATTGTGACAATGTGAGATGATATCAAAAGAGTTTTCAGAATTATGGCAGGGACATGAAGAAGCAGCATATTCAAACTGTGATAATTCTCAGAAAGTGCATTTTTATCTTCCATTTTTTAATGACATAAAGGATTTTCCAAAGAATATACTTCACGAATTGAACTTCTGAGGTCTGGAGGAAATCTCAAACTTATTACTCTTTTAGGGTCTTGTCAGTGATAATAAAAGCTCTCTGGCCTAGCCAATGAGGTTCTAATCTTGGACCTTCACAAAATCAGAGATCACTTTGTTTTACTTATGAGGTAAACTTTCTAAGGTAGGGCTCCCTAAAATGTGTTGCATACACATAGACCTGCAGTCCCATGGAAGGCCCCGAAAAAGAAGGGGGGATCAAGGCATGGTAGTACATCCCTGTAATCCCAGTAGTTGTGAGGTTGAGACAGGAGGATCTCAGGTTCAAGGTGAGACTGTCAGCAACCTAGTAAGACTCTGTTTCAATAAAAAAAAAAAAAGAAGAGCAAGGGGTATAGCTTGGAGGTAGAACATCCCTGGGTTGAATCCCCAGCACCCCCCCCCCCCACAAAAGTAGGGAGAGAACACTGCATATTTTTTCTCCATGTGAATATCCACAACACACATTTGCTTCTCCAACTTTGAGAATTCCTATAGTGAATGAATCTGTCAAACTTTATTTAATACAATATTTCTAAAATTTATTTAATACAGATTATTTTTCATGGAACACTTATTTAAATCCCAAGGAACTAATATTTTCCAGAACACATGTTGGGAAAGGTGCTTTGTTGATCTCTGTCTCCACATCGAAAAAATAAGGGAGTGATACTACATGATTTTCTTGGTTCTTATCAGGTCTCACATTCTGTGGTTTATAAAAATCTCAATTGTGTAGTCACCAAATGTATATAAATACTAGAGAGAAGAATTATTTTCCTGACAGAAAGTAGGTGAAAATAGAGGTTTTCCTGTGTGTTGTGTTTATTATCATATAACCTATCTCTCCATTTTGTGCTCCTTTATAAAATATTTTGAAATCCATAGGCCATCTCTATTTTTGCCATCTCTTTGTTTTAATTGTAACCTTAAATTAAGTCTGTTTAATTTCTGTTAAGAGATAGAATTCACATTAAATTTCTTCTTCATTATCGGTTTAAAATTGTGTGTATATATCTAAAGGAAAGCATAAGACTTTTTTTTTGGGGGGGGGGGGGTCCTAGGTCTATTATTATTCCCCTCTGCTACCTACCTTGTGAGTTCCTTAGGAGGTTCCTACTCACTAATTTTGGCTATTATATGACACATAATATTGGTACATCATAGTTGCTTCTGTTTTTGTTTTGTTTTTTGAGATAGAGTCTTTCTATGTTGCCCAGGCTCTACTCCTAGGCTCACGCCATCCTCCCACCTCAGCCTCCTGAGCAGCTAGATTATGGGCATGTGCTAATATTGCCAGCTCTATGATTACTTCTTATTTTTGTGAAAGTATCCATAAATTGTTTATAAGGAAAGTACAATACTTTATCTCATGTCTTTCAATATTGTGTAGGTATAGAAAAATCATATTTATCTTTCTAATGTATTGAAGAAACAGAACCTTTTCAGAATTGACATTGAGATGAGCCTAGTACCTACTCGCTATGGGATCTGCAGGACTGTCACCAGAACTGTGTCATATCTGCATTGTCATTACTGCAAGGAGTACTGACTTACTAGAGTCTTCATTTCCCGGGTGTAATAGTTTTTGAGGACACTTTTCCAACTAGTTAGCACCTAATAACCTAATTCTGTCTCTATTCCACCTAGACAACTACATGTTACACACACACACACAGACACACTCCAATATTGAAATAAGTGTCATGTGTCATTATATTTACTACTTGGTGAAGAATCTCAAAGCACCAAATAATCATTCTTGGTTATTGGTTTTACATGGACATTCACAACAATGAATGCTTATGAATAAATATATTTTTTATTAGGGAAAGAGGCAAAGGATGGCCTCAAACCTTGGCTGCAATCCTCCTATAGCCTCCCAAGTACTGGGATTATGGATGTATACCACCACACCTGGTATATGATTCTTTTTATTATAAACTCACCAAAATGTATTGTTGTGTTACTTTGATAAATGTTTTTATTTTTATTATTTTAAGGTAAATTTTATTGTATATATCTCAGGTGTACAGTACACTGTTATGGGAAACATACAGATAAAAAGAGATCTTTTAAATGCAGCATGATATATAATCTTGTTTACATTTGATATCAAATTTAATAGAATTATACAGTGACTATTTGCCTAGGTTACAGACAAAATTTAATAAGTTCTGCCAAAAGCTCCAGTAACAAAAAACTGTATTTTTTTTTGTCAATTAATGATGAAGAACTATTGAAAACAATTTATCTGGCACCTCTACATAGATATATAATAATTAGGCAGCCAAAGTTTCCCTTTTGAAACAATATATACATCACATAAACCTGAGTTTCTCATCCAAGTATCATTTCAAGAGAGGCAGGCTTGAATAACGGAGGCAATGGGGAAACATAATATTATGATAATGTTCTTTGGTGCAGTTTGGAAGGTTTTAAGAAACATTTGGAACAATTTTTCTCATAAAGTCACTTCACTATTGAAGTGTTATCGTAGCATTTCCTTCTGAGTTGTGAATAATACAAAAGGAGTTCAGTTAAATCAGACAATTCTAAATATCCTGATTAGAAGAGTTTTCACCAACCAGAAAATTACATGCTTTGCTAGCCTGGGACTAGTTTAATAATAATTACAACATTATTATTATAACAACAATATTATTATAACAATAATAATATAATAGCAATACAGTGGAATAAAGAAGGGCTATGTGTTTCAGAATGTCTCATTTATATGTACATATAAATATAAATATATTTATTAAATATATATGTATATATATTTATTTATTTTGGTACTGGGACTGACCCCGGGGGTGTTTTACCTCTGAGCTACACACCTGGCCCTATTTTATTTTTTGTTTTGAAACAGAGTCTCACTGTAGGCTGTCCTCAAACCTGCAATCTTCCTATCTCAGCTTCCTAAGTATTTGGATTACAGGCATACACCACCAGGTCCTGCTTCCCATTTACTTTCAAATGCTCATGTCTTTACTGCTTCATTTAGCAAAGCTACACTGAAAAATCTTGAATGGATGGGAAAGGGCCTGAATTTTCAGAGTAGATATTCTCTGACTGAATTGATATATTTAATTTTTTGAGGTATATTTCTAACTAGGTTGTGAGCCAATTCTTTTCTCAAAACTGTTGAAATGAAGAATGTTTAAACTTTTTTTTTACTTACACCATGATTATTGGCCTCTTTGAAACTTGACAGATATGTGTCTCAAAGGTTCCACACATCTTTCAAGTATTAAATTAAGTTTCTTTGTGAATTGATAACCATTATGTTTTTTGCATTTGATACATAGATTGTAAGTGATGATCTTTTACTACAAAAGTACTATGATCTTTTAATAAATTTAAACTTGTAATACTCATCAAAATGTAATGTTTTATTTATTTATTTTTATTGGTGCATTGTAATCATACATCTTTGTTTGGTAAAGGCATAAATGCACACATTTCTCATTTAACCCTTCCCCAATTCCTGCTCTACTTCCTCACCCTCCCTCCTTCTCAAGTTCAGTTTAGTGATTGACTTTGATATGTTTGTGAGAGTACATCATATGTTTTAATGGTACATAGCCTATTGACTAAGGAAATGAAAACCGTCTCATGTATGCTTTTAAGAAGTGTAGAATATATTATGTTTCCATTTATAAAGCATTTCTGCTGCAGTTGCTGTGTTATCTGTTAACAGAGATAACTAGAGGATATGGTCAAGTGATACATCGGAGTGAATAAATTTCCTAGTCAGCGAATGCAGAGATCCTACTTAGGAGACCAAACCTCAAGAAAAGTATGTTTGTTTCAGGCTGACACTGGTGTGGTCATTCCCAACTTCTCACTTCCTTGAAACATTATAAAACAAAACAGCGTCTCAGGTACCAGGTGATTTTCAGGAGATGGAGGAATTTCCAGAACAACATTGACTTTAATTGAACTGTGCTAAAATTTCAAACATATTTACTATAGTGATTTTAGAAGTGTGGGATGAAGAGCATCAGCAACTTTAATTAAAAAAAAAAAATGGGACATTTCTCCATTTTGAAATGAATCAAAGATGGGAGGTAAAGCCAAGTGTGGCATCCAGTGACCCCAACCTCTCATTCTCTTGCACCCTCAATGAGGCCTAACACATGTGTCAATTGCAATGTAAAGCAAATGAGTAGCTATTTCCATGCCAGTCTCAGTGCTAGGTGCTGTGGTTCAAAGTGAACAGTATGGAATCATCCCTGCAGATTGTAGCTGACATAACAGGCCAACAAATAATCACGGTGTGCCAGAGGAGTGTACAGAAGAGTGTGTGGACATGATGAAGTACCCACCTTTGCTGGGGTAGGAGGGTTTTAAGCTGAATCCAGGAAGCCACACTTGGCATGATAATGTCCAGGACTTTGTAATGGGAAAGTTAAAAAATTAACCAGGAATCTTCCATTTCAGGTTTCTTAGTGTTCATTTAGGGGATGTCCATGATTGTTGTCACATTTCCTTTCCAAGATGGAATGCCCTTGCCCACACCCATTTACACTAGTTTCAGTCTCTTGAATAGTTCACAAATGGCAGAAAACAAGCGTGCTCCCTCATAGTGTAAGAATCCTAACTTTTTGAGATTGACTCTTCTCTGAATTATTCTGCACCCACATGGTTGCATCCACTCCTCGCATTCAGCCCTGCTGCTTTCTGTTCTATCTACGATGTTGCACTGTAATAAGAAATACATACTTAGTCTTGTCCCAGGTTCCTGGCACAGGACATCTAAAATGTTTCAAATTTCCTTAATGATAGGAAGGTTGGACTTTCAGCCCTGTTCTCAACCTGACCTCCCAGGAAGGGAAAGGGGCTGGATCAGCCCCATCACCATGGCCAGTGACTTATCAGGAAGCTCCCATAAAAATCAGAAAGGGCTAGGTTCAGAGAGTGTCCAGATTGGTATGGAGAAGGCCATGCACCTAGAGAGGGCACAGAGCTCCATTTTTCTCTTGGCATAGCAGTACCCTATGTGTCTTTTTCATTTGGCTGTGTCCCTTTCCAATAAACCAGTTGTCCAGTAAGTAAACTGTTTTCCTGTGTTTCGTGAAAATTCTAGTAAGTATCAAACCTCAAGTGCAGGTGTGGGGACTTCTGATTTACAGCCCATTGGTCGAAAGTATCTGAAGCCAGACTTGACATCTGAAGTTAGACAATCTTGTGGGACTGAACCCTTAACTTGAGGGATCTCGTGCTAACTCCAGGCACACAGTAGTAGAATCAAATTTTAAGCTACCCAGGTGGTATTAGAGAACTGGTCAGTAGGGGGAAAACCTACATATTTGGTTCCAGAAGTGTTGAAATGTATTGAAGTATACTTAAAAAGTTGTTTTTGTTTTAATATTAGTATTTTTCTAGAAGGAGTTGTTACTTTATAATGCAGGGTGTTTTTTTGTTTGTTTGGCTGGGGTTTTTTGTACATTTCATACTTTTCACTTCTCTTTTTTTTTTTTTCAGGTTTTTGAAATTTTTTTTAACTGAAGTGTATACCAAACTCTATTTAAGTTTTTCCCCCTTCTTGTTAGGAATTGTTAAGAGTTTCATGATGCTAAGTGGCCACTTTTCTTTTAAGTTACTGATCATTTCCACATCCCACATTCACCCTCCATCCCAGTTTGTCTGATTTAAGTCCAGAAAAGT
>PVLC010018730.1:0-12115 GCA_004027655.1 Graphiurus murinus
GGGGGTGTAGCTCAGAGGTAGAATGCCCCTGGGTTCAATCCCCAGTAACACACACACACACACACAAAATTTAGACTTTATCATATAGGTAGAGGGTAGTCATTAAAGATTTTTTAAATTAGAGCTGCGGCCGGGCGTGGTGGTGCATGCTTGTAATCCTAGCATTCAGGAGGCTGAGACCGGAGGATCTGGGTTCGAGGCCAGCCTCAGCTACCTAGTGAGGCACTCCACAACTTAGTGAGACTTGGTTTCAAAATAAAGAATAAAAAACAGGGCTGGGGGTATAGCTCGGAGGTAGAACACCCCTGAGTTCAATCCCCAGTACCGCAAAATTAGAGCTGTATCTGAGATGATAGTAAAGATTATCTTTGTAGCATTTTGTGGGTTGGTGTGGATGGTGAAAAAAGAGAGGGAGTAACACTTGTTAGGATACTAGCAGTGTCTTTGTGGGAAGTAGAGAGCTGTCCATGAATAAAAATGGATAGCTTGGAGAGCTGTGAAGAAGGAAGATACATCAGCACTGATCACACACACACACACTTACCATTACTTGGGAGGCTGAGACAGGAGGATCACAGGTTTGAGGACAGCCTCAGCAATTTAAAGGTACGAGAGTGGGAGAATGATATACAATCAGCAGATATAGGTAAAGGCAGTCAGGGGAGTTGGTTCAGGTAGAGGTGTGGATGAGGAAAGTTGATACAGGTTTTTCGGTTGTTTCATTTTGTTTTGTTTTGTTTGTGGTACTTGGGATGGAACTCAGAGGCATCTACCTCCAAGCAACACCCCCAGCCCTATTTTACTTCTTTTATTTTGAAATGGTCTCACTAAGTTCCAGAAGGTCTTACTACGTTGCTGAGGCTGGCCTTGAACCTGAGATTCTTCCAGCTTTCCTCCCAAGCACTGGGATCACCATGCCTCACCATGCCGGCTTAGGTTTTGAACATGTTAATGTTGAAGTGTTGGCAGAATATACAGCTTTAAACCAGAGTATACAGCTTTTAAATACATTAGCATCCTATTTTATAGAAACTTCAAGGAATCATGTAGTTGATCTGCCTGTCTCATGGCTGGTGAATGTCAGAAGAGTTTACATCATTCAGGGTACATAATGGGCTTCTCTTTAAAATGAATAGGTGTGTTGGCGCACACTTGTAATCCCAGTACTTGGGAGGCTGAGACAGGAGGATAACAGGTTTGAGGCCAGCCTCAGCAACTTAGTGAGGCCCTCCGCAACTTAGACCCTGTTTCAAAATAGAAGAATAAAATTGGACTAGGAGTATAGTGCAGGTAGAATGCCCCTGGGTTCCATCCCCAGTACCAACCCCCCCAAAAAAAAAAAAATTGAATAGGCAGATTTTTAGAGTTGGAGTAGTTACAACATGTCTTGGTAACCTGGCACGCACTACTGTGTATGAGCAGCCCAGACACACTCAAGGGATGGGATGGACCATTTTTGTTGTATATCATGGCTTTCAGGTTATTAAAGGTATTCTAGTGTTCTTTTGGACCCCACTTCTCACCCTCCTCTCAGAAGTGAGCAGACATGAGCCTTATTCACTTGTTTGAACAGGCATAGCTGTTATTCCATTGTCCTACAGCTCTCTAACTGGCAGAATAACACGTGTCTCCTTTTTATTGGCTATTGTTGTTTTCTTTTCCCCAAACCTATTAAAACTTGAGCTGTCAGACCAACAGCCTAACATTTTCATGTTTAGTTTTCCCTACCAACTAATGCTGGTGTTTGTTTTAATATTGTAGTGCCAAGACCCGACGCATTAGACAATGAGAGGTATGGAACACTAATTAAATCCCTTTTTGTTGCTCTGATTGATTTTCTTGTAATATTTTGGTTACATGTTGTTAACCTCATGTTCTGGACATATAGTATAAGCTGAAAACCTAGTCTGTTCCAAATAATCATTTTAACAAATCCTAAAGTTTAGGCAGCAGTATGTCAAGATGGTTATCATTCATTCACTGATCTTTATAAGTTTCTGAAAGAGAAAGCATTACAGTGCCCCATAACCTGACATGCCAAGGAATTAGCTGCATTATTCAGTCCCAGTGTGAAAAATTAAAGGCAACTGGCCTCATTTGTCTCTTGGCTTTTATACCAGGTCATTTAGTGTTTTCTGTGACCTCTGGCTATTTAAAGTTCTTGGTCAGAAAACACATTGGTTCCTGGCATCAGCAAGCCAATGCCAAAGATTCCTCTTGTGTCTTAGAGCTCCTGCTTTCATTTCTCAATTCATCCACCCCATATGTTTTGTCCAAGGAATTTTCTCTGCTATGGTTTATTTTGGTTTTGCTTTTTTAATTTTCTCTATGGGGGACACAACCACCATTTCTACCCTGCCTCCACACCAGAAGCAGTGGTTTAAGTCAGACTGTGCTTTACTTGTATCCCTGGATTGCAATCATAGTGAATTGCAATGGTCTTGAGTGTGGGGAAGAAAATGTTTCTAAGTACAAAGGGCCTTGGAGCTGGTGGCAGGTTTATACACGTGGATTGGGCCACTTGCTCATAGGGTGGAGTTGTCAGAACAAGTTTGCCCTCCCAGTCCCTAAATTCAAGTTTCAACCTGGTGAGCTGAGAATAGTCATGCTTCACCTCCAGTACACCTGGGACTAGCTACTCCCCAACCCCTGTTTAAACCCGGAAGCACTGGCTGCCTGCACGGCAAGATGGGGGGACCTTTAACACCCTCCTTTCACAGCTCCCCCTTCTCTCTCCCATAGCTGGGGCTTTGTGCACCCTCGGTTGCTCAGCGTGCCCGAGCTCTGCCACCATGTAGCTGAAGTCTGGGTTAGTGGGACCATTTTCGTAAGGAATCTTTTGCTTTTCAAAAAGCAAAACCCAGGCAAGGTAAGACTCTTCCCTTTTTCACTTTCATCTGTGGCTTCTCAGTTCAGGTCATGCTAAACTGAAATAGCTCCTTTACTATGTGTCCTCACTCAAGAAAGAAAAGACTGCGACATTTGTAGAAACAAAGGGAGGGTATAGGAAGAGGCTTCTGACTAACCATTAGGACTCAGACAAGGGGTTGATGATATGGTGTGCTTGTCACTTAGAGGAGGACATTTTCTTTTCTTTATTTCCGTGTGTGTGTATGTGTGTGTTGCTTGGAATTGAACCTGGAACCTTGCACATGATAGGCAAGTGCTCTATCACTGAGCATGAAGTAAGCTGTTTTCTTGTCCCAAAATGGGAAAGAAAGCTTGCTTGTATGCATTGTGTCATACTAAATATGTGGTAGATTGTAGGGTTTTATTTTTTGACTTTTGTTTTCTTGCTTCAACTTAAACAACAACAACAAAAAACCACCACCAACACTCGTTTTCAGAGAGAATTTTTGGCTAATTTGTATTTAAACCAATTTCCCGGCATGAAAGGTACAGCTGTATGGGGTTAGCCAAATAAAATGAGTTAGAATAGAAGGAAACATCCTTTTCCTTCTGAACAGAATCAGTATTGGATGCAAAAAGTAGCTACATCAATCATTCTGACATGTCCATGCTTAACTCAGATCATAAAGAACTTTCAATTATATTTCCACCATAATACCCCATCCCCACCCCAGTCCCTTGCCACGGGCAAAAACTTAATACTGCTTCTTGATTTTCTCAGTTCTGCTTGCTGAGCTGTGGGATACTGACCTTCTTGGCCGTCTTGGGTCGCTACATCCCTGGGCTTCTGCTATCCTATTCAGTGCGTAAGTATGGTGTATACTTCCCCTTATGAGATATATCTTGCTTATAGCTTTTCCAGCCACAGCTACCTTTGGGTCTCTGGAGAGGACTTTTATATCTTGGTCCTCTTAGTTTTCCAGGAAGTGACCTTTTTGTATTTTCAAGACCTGTTTAGTGTCATGAAAATGTCTTCTCACTCATAGGCTGTCTACATATAAAGTCCATTTTTTTTTTTTCAGTACTGGGGATTGAACCCAGGGGCATTCTAAACTCCAAGCTACACCTCTAGCCCTATTTTTTTTTTTTTTTGCAGTGTTGGAGATGGAACCTGGGGGCATTCTACCTCCAACCTACAGCCCCAGCCCTATTTTTTATTCTTTATTTTGAAACACGGTCTCACTAAGTTGCAGAGGGCCTCAGTAAGCAGCTGAGGCTGGCCGCGAACCTGGATCCTCCAGTCTGAGCCTCCCAAATGCTGAGATTACAATTGTGCACCACCATGCCCAGCCCCAGCCCTATTTTTTATTCTTTATTTTGAAACAGGGTCTCACTAAGTTGAGGGGGTTTCTCACTAAGTAGCTGAGGCTGGCCACAAACTCAGATTCTCCAGTCTCAACCTCCCAAGTACTGGGATTACAAGCGTGTGTGCCACCACACCCAATTTAAAGTCCTTTTTTGTTTTTTTTTTTTTGTAATGCTGGGATTGAAACCCAGGACCTCATACGTGCTCTACCACTGAGCTGTATCCCCAGCCCAGGTCCATTTCTTTTTTTTTTTTTTTTTTTTTTTCGGTACTGGGGATTGAACTCAGGGGCATTCTACCTCGGAGCTATACCCCCAGCCCTATTTTTTATTCTTTATTTTGAAACCGAGTCTCACTAAGTTGCGGAGTGCCTCACTAGGTAGCTGAGGCTGGCCGCGAACCCGGATCCTCTGGTCTCAGCCTCCCGAATGCTGGGATTACAAGCGTGCGCCACCACGCCCGGCTCAGGTCCATTTCTTTTTGAGTGTGTTGCCAGGGATTGAACCCAGGGGTAATTGCCTCTGAGCTATGCATCTAGACCTATTTTATTTTTTATTTGGAAATAGCGTCTTGCTAAGTTGCTGAGAGCCTCACTAAGTTGCTGAGGCTGACTTTAAACCTGTGATCCTCCCAAGGACTGGGATTACAGGCATATGCACCATGACCTGCCTATATCCATTTCCTTCCTCCCTCCCTTCCTCCCTCCTTCCCTCCCTTCCTTCCTCTTTCCCTTCCTTCCTCTCTCCCTTCCTCCCTCCCAAAGTACTGGAGATTGAACCCAGGGGCATGCTACCTCCGAGTTACACCCTCAGCCCTGTTTTTTATTCTTTATTTTGAAACAGGGTCTCACTAAGTTGCAGAGGGCCTCACTAAGTAGCTGAGGCTGGCCACGAACCCGGATCCTCCAGTCTCCACCTCCCAAGTGCTGCGATTACAAGTGTGTGCCATCACACCTGGCCCATATCCATTTCTTTTTTCTTTTTTCTTTTTTTTTTTTTTGCGGTACTGGGGATTGAACCCAGGGGCATTCCACCTCTGAGCTATACACCCAGCCCTATTTTTTATTCTTTATTTTGAAACAGGGTCTCACTAAGTTGCGGAGTGCCTCACTAGGTAGCTGAGGCTGGCCACGAACTGGGATCCTCTGGTCTCAGCCTCCCAAATGCTGGGATTACAAGCGTGCGCCACCATGCCCGGCCTCATTCTATATTTTGAAATAGGGTCTCACTAGGTTGCAGAGAGCTTCACTAAGTAGCTGAGACTGGCTGTGAACCTGGATCCTCCTGTTTTAGCCTCCCAAGTACTGGGATTTCAAGTGTGTGCCACCATGCCCGGCTATCTGTTGTATAGTTTCTGAGGCATTGTTACCATTTAGCCTTATTTATGGCTGAGTCACACCATATACATAGACGATACTGCCTTGTTCTACCCTTGGGCTGTGAGCAGCATTCTATGATGCTGTAGCCCTTTGATAGCTACAGAAAGCCCTGCCCTCAAAACAGCCTTATGTGGTAAAAGAGACTGGTGAAGATGACCAGTGGACTTAAACACAGCTATTCCACACTAAATATCCAGGTCTTGTAGCCAAGTGTGATGGTCCATGCTGTAA
This sequence comes from Graphiurus murinus, assembly GCA_004027655.1. NCBI lineage: Eukaryota > Metazoa > Chordata > Mammalia > Rodentia > Gliridae > Graphiurus > Graphiurus murinus. The sequence continues at coordinate 5,826 of PVLC010018730.1, forward strand.
TCCCAGTACTTAGGAGACTGAGGCAGGAGGATCACAGGTTTGAGGCCAGCCTCAGCAACTTAGTGAAGCTCTCATCAACTTAGACTGTTTCCAAATTAAAAAATAAATAAATAAATAGCCGGACGTGGTGGCACGCTTGTAATCCCAGTACTTGGGAGGCTGAGACAAGGAGGATCTGGGTTTGTGGCCAGCCTCAGCTACTTAGGCCCTCCGCAACTCAGTGAGACCCTGTTTCAAAATAAAGAATAAAATAGGGTTGGGGGTGTAGCTTGGAGGTAGAATGCCCCTGGGTTCAATCCCCAGTACTTCAGAAAAAAAATTAAATAAATAAAATAAAACAGGGCTTGGGGGTGTGGCTTCAAGGTAGAATGCCCCTGAGTTCCATTCTTAGTAACACACACACACATATTCTCCCCCCCCGCCCTCCACCTCCCCTCTCTGTCTCTTTGAGTGTGTGTGTGTGTGTGTGTGTGTGTGTGTGTGTCTGTCTGTCTCTGTCTGTCTGTCTCTCTCTCTCTCTCTCTCTCTCTCTCGCACCTCACATGCCTCACAGACATAATACACAGGGAGTTAGAATTGTTTTGTGCAGACCTTTCTCCATTTTGCCCCTGTTCCTGTTCCTCCTCTCAGTTGTCACTGTCATGATGTGGCCCCTTGCTGTGTACCATCGACTGTGGGATCGAGCCTATGTGCGGTTGAAGCCAGCTCTGCAGCGGCTGGACTTCAGTGTTCGTGGCTACATGATGTCCAAGCAAAGAGAGAGACAATGTAAGTGGCCTGGGGAAGCTTCCTTCCACTTGGGCTGTTTGGGGAAGAGGAGGAGAAGCCTCTAGGTCTGACATAGTGGGTAGATACGGTTGAAGTGCGGGATGGCTGGAGGAGGTGGAAGATGGTAAATAAATGCAATATTTTATTCCAGAAAAACCTAGATTTAAACAAATTTGAGAAAAACTTTCCCAAGTTGAATAATAAGCAGACATTAGAAATGTCCCTAGTGCCAGGTATGGTGGTACACGCTTGTAATCCCAGCATTTGGGAGGCTGAGACCCAAGGATCAGGGTTTGCGGCCAGCCTCAGCTACCTAGTGAAGCACTCTGCAAACTTAGTGAGACCCTGTTTCAAAAAAAAAAAAGAATAAAAAATAGGGCTGGGGGTATAGCTCAGAGGTCGAATGTCCCTGAGTTCAATCCCCAGTACTGAAAAAAGAAAAAAAAAAAAATGTCCCTCGTATTATCTGCTTTTCATGAAGTACTTTCCATGTGTCCAGACACCATGCTGGTGGCTCCACATATGTCATTTTATTTAACCTTTACAACAACCATGAGAAGTGGTTGGTTTTATCCTCCTCCACTTGAGGAAATTGATGCTCACTGTTAGTAAATGTCAGTGCAACTCCTAAACCTGGCTGAAAGTTACCTTCCAAAAGGGATTAAAAACTGCCAGAAGCCAGGTGTGGTGGATCATGCTTATAATTTCAGTACTTGGGAGGCTGAGACAGGAGGATTTGGGTTTGCTGCCAGCCTCAGCTACTTAGTGAGGCCCTCTGCAACTTAGTGAGACCCTGTTTCAAAATAAAAGAATAAAAAATAGGGCTGGGAGCTGGGTGTGGTGACACACAATTATAATCCCAGTACTTGGGAGGCTGAGACGGGAGGATCCAGGTTTGCGGCCAGCCTCAGCTACTTAGGCCCTCTGCAACTTAGTGAGACCCTGTTTCAAAATAAAGAATAAAAAATAGGACTGGGGATATAGCTCAGAGGTAGAATGCCCCTGGGCTCAATCCCTAGTACCACAAAAAACAAAAACAAACAAAAAAACTGCCAGGAGCATATTAGCCTGAGATCTGAGATCCATTCAAGACATTAGTGATGGTAGTATGAACTTTTCCTTTTAGTCTTATCAGGTTGGGTGTTTCACTAAGCTCTGGCCTTCAAAGAGCCCTGCACGTGGTCACCAAGGCCCAGCTTCTTCTGAGCCAGCCACTTGAATAATATCCGTCTTCAAAATCCTGGTTTAACCAAAGTGGCCATTTCCTGTTGCCCCGTTAGTGTCCACTTACCACCTTGGTATGAGTCTGCCCCTAGCTGATCCTTAGAGTTGTTGACAAGCTTGGTAGTTGATCATCTGGCCAGAAAAGAAATGTGTGGAGCTGGTAGAGGGAGGGACGTTTTCTCCTGTGTTATCAGCTAACCTTGCCACTTAGGCTGAGTAGCCTCGCCCTCCTATATCGTTACATAGGCTTAGACCATATTCAGAGGGCTTCATTTATGTTCTGATTTTTTTGGTTTTGAAGTCCAAAGAGGGGTTTCTTGCCTTGAGGGAAAGCATCAAGGCCTTCTGCTCTTCCCATGTAGTGCGCCGCAGAGCTCTGCATCCAGAACGTACCGTGGATAGCCACAGTGACAGTGAAGAGGAGCTGGCTGCCTTCTGCCCTCAGGTATCTCAAATGTAGGAGCTGCCCCTGTGGCCACTTTCCTTTAGCACTCTCTCATCCATCTGACAGCTCACATTTAGGCAGTAACCAGGTTTCAAGCTCATCCTAGCCCCTCTTAGGCCCTGGATTCTCCTTGCCCCCATAGCAGTGACAAGGAGAAAAACTGGTGTTATGTTGGGACTTTGTGTCTAGCCATGTCTCCTTTTACCCTACCATCTTGGAGAACTTCTAGAGCTGATATGATCATCTTTTAAACACCCAGCCCACCCTTAGATCTGTGCAATGTGTTTTCCCCTGGTCACCTATGAAAAATAATTTCTGGATCAGTTATTTGCTTAAGAATAAATAGCTAAGAGCCTGGCGTGGTGGTGCACACTTGTAATCCCAGTACCTGGGAGGCTGAGACCAGAGGATCCAGGTTTGTGGCCAGCCTCAGCTACTTAGTGAAGCCCTCTGAAACTTAGTGAGACCCTGTTTCAAAATAAAGAATAAAAAATAGGACTGGGGGTGTAGCTCGGAGGTAGAATGCCCTGGGTTCAATCCCCCGTGCCACAAAAAAAGAAAAAAAAAAAAAAGAATAAGTAGTTGAAGCCGGGCGTGGTGACGCATGCTTGTAATCCCAGTACTTGGGAGTCTGAGACTGGAGAATCGCAGGCTTGCAGTCAGCCTCAGCAACTTAGTGAAACTGTTTCAAAATAAAGAATAAAGCGGGTATGGTGAGGCACTCTTTTAATCCCAGTACTTGGGAGGCTGAAACAGGAGGATTGCGGGTTTGTGGCCAGCCTCAGCTACTTAGTGAGGCCATCCACAACTTAGTGAGACCCTGTTTCAAAATAAAGAATAAAAAATAGGGCTGGGGGTGTAGCTCAGAGGTAGAATGCCCCTGGGTTCAATCCCCAGTACTGCAAAAAAAAAAAAAAAAAAAAGTTTTATGTGACGAATAATTGTTTTTGAGTGGACAGCTTAGAAAGGGTCAAGATTTTGAGTAAAGTCCCTATCTATCCGTGGTTACACTGATGGTGTTAGGGTATCCTTTAAGTTAGTAGAGCTATGAAGGGGGCTGCTCTTGATTGCTAATGGCATCTTCAACTCAGACTTGTTTTTTTTTTCTTTTCCTAAGCTGGATGATTCTGCTGTTGCCAGGGAATTGGCTATCACAGACTCGGAACACTCAGATGCTGAGGTCTCCTGTACAGACAATGGCACGTTTAATCTTTCCAGAGGCCAAACACCTCTAACAGAAGGCTCTGAAGGTGAAGGGAACCTTTGACCTGAGTGATTGTGGCTCTGTTGCCTCTCAGCCTCCCTGGATAGAGGAGACACAGGTGCCCCCTCTTCTCCTGGGCTCTGAGCTGCGGATCAGGCGGTGGATCAGCCTGAGGGCATGGCTACCGCCAGAGTGGCACTGCTGTTCTTCTTGAGGCCCTCACACCCTTAGTAACCTTGGCTTCTAGCCTCATGGAAAAAGTAGAAAAAGAGGGGGAGTTCTCTGGTTATTAACGGTCACAGCCATCCATTAGTGTATGAGAAAAGCTAACCATCCCCATGGGTTTCTCATCATCCTGAGAAACCTAAGGTGGGAAAAATATGGTTATGTGGGGTTGACTTTTTGTGGGTATGGGATGTAGGAGGGCCAGGAAGTTGCCATATCTCACAATCCCTGTATTCTCCCAGACCTAGATGGTCACAGTGATCCAGAGGAATCTTTTGCCAGAGACCTTCCAGACTTCCCTTCCATTAATGTGGATCCTGCTGGCTTGGATGATGAGGATGATACCAGCATTGGGATGCCCAGCTTGATGTATCGTTCTCCACCAGGCGCCGAGGACCCCCAGGCACTCCCTGCCGGCCGGGATGAGGCTGCACTGCCAGAGCTCCTGCTTGGTGCCCTGCCTGTAGGATCCAACCTCACCAGCAACCTTGCCAGCCTGGTCTCCCAGGGTATGATCCAGCTGGCCTTGTCAGGAGCCTCCCAGCCAGGAGGTCCTTCTGGCCCACCTCCTCGGAGAGCAACAAGAGGCGTCCTCCGATCCCCTAGTTCAGACCTGGACACTGATGCAGAGGGAGATGACTTTGAACTTCTGGACCAGTCAGAGCTGAATCAGCTGGACCCTGCCAGTTCCAGGAGCCAATGAGGAGACAGAGACTCTTTTTGGGGGTCACTGGTTTAGGTGTTTTTTTTTCTCCCCATCCCACTTAAGGTGACGGGGCAAGGGAAGAACCCAGGTTCCATCCCCTGAATTATATTTGTATGCTGGGTGGCCTGGCTGGTGCTCAAAGGCCTGTTTAGAGAGGATACTCATTCTCCTACTGCCAGCTGGATGTGCGTTTCTGTGCTTAATCACTAAACTGAGAGTGTGCTCTCTCAAGGGAGGCTTCTCTCCATCAGGAGGGTACTTTGGGGAACAAAGTAGTCAGGGATATTGATTCCCCTTTGAGGAAGTGCTGCTGTTTGCTTTTAGGTCTGGGCCCAGGGGACCTCACTGACAGAAGAGCCTATCCCTTCCTCCTCTTACCTCCCTGGAGCCCCAAAAGACAGGCAGCAGCTAGAAGATTATCTTCTTTTGTTAAACCAGGATTTGTTTTTTTTTTCAAAGCACACTTGTCCTTTGGTTCTGCAGAGCAGGCCTACTCCCTCTCTTTTTAGCCCATCCTCATTTCTTGAGGGTTGACCCCCAGTACTTCAAAATATTGCTTGTGAAATTTACGAACTGTGAACCTGATATGGGGATGGGCATCTTCTACATCACCTGGGCCATAGGGGTCAGCTGGCTGAGAAGGTTTGTGAATGCCTCTGTATCTTGAGGTCTCACTGAAACTTCTGGAGCTGTGTGGTTGTCTTTGGTGCTGCTAACCCCTGACTCCATTTGACCAATGGTCTGAGCAGTGAGCAAAGCAATACCATGCCCATTTCTATGTTCTTCCTTCCTCTGCTCCTCCTCTGGAGAAGCAATAATTCCATGGGGGACTGCAAAGTAGCACTTTACAAATGGCTCTGTGGCATTCATCCCAGGAGCCACCAGCTCTTCTTGCACCAGCTGTTTTTACTCCTTGTTCAGCTCCCTTACTGCTTTTATTTTCACCTGCTTCCCACCTTGGCAGGGCCTCCTTTAGGGATGAGCCCAGTTAGCAAGAGTATCTGAAATCAGCAGAGAGGAGTACCTATTCTTCAGCCCCTAGTAAAATCATGTGAGACAAAAACCCAAAAACGATCATTGGTTCTAAATCTGTGATAACCGCTTTGCCTCCCCAATCAGAGCTCAAGCCAAACTCTTCTATCATTTTTTCCCTCTTGCATTAACCCCTTGCTGATCCTCAGGGACCACTCCCCCAACACTCCCATTATTGGGCGAGGGATGTTGGGCACAGCCCATTTTCATGTGCTGCAGATGAGGGTGTTGCTAACATGTTTGCTCTTGGTTGATGGACAAGGTACAGAGGCCAAGGAGTGAAAATAGTTAATCATGAGAAGGGGAAGAGCTAGGTGCCTGTTTCATAGTCGTTTATCATGTATGAAAATTAGGGGTAATGCCATCTCCCCACATTAGGGTTCTCAAATAGACGTTGGGTGACATCTCTCTTCTCAGAGCCCACATGACTTACAGGTTGAGCTCTGATGCAGAAAAAATGGGAGGTGTGGGAAAGGAGTGGGATTTTGTATGTTTGCATGAGTATGTGTAGCTTCAGGCCTTGGGAGTTGGCAAGAGGAAGGGAAGGAAGAAGAGCAAAATCTTTGGAAGATCTTTCTTGTATTGGGGGATCCTGCTCTGAATCTCCTTAATCCTCCACTGTGAATTGGGGATGGGTGGGTGCTGGGGAATAAATCTTGTATGAGAACAATCTCTTAAGACTGGTA
>PVLC010018730.1:12215-31603 GCA_004027655.1 Graphiurus murinus
GTCTCAGCCTCCCGAATGCTGGGATTACAAGCGTGCACCACCACGCCCGGCTCCATTTCTAATTCTTAATATTGTTCCTTAAATATACAAAGACAAGCACAGGTTTCAAACAAAGGCTACTGAAGTTTTAGGTAGCAGAAGGTTTTAAAAAGCACAGCTCCCCTGGATTCTTTGAGCCCCGAGGGCAGCTGCTCTTTGGTCTTCAGCTGCCCTCAGAAACTAGAAATACTTATTTCAGGCACTGTCCCACTGGCCACTGTGGTTAGGGGTGGAAAGCACCTGCCAGGTGTTGCTGTGAGATTGCTAACGAGACTTCTACAAGCTTGGTGGTTGAAGAGTTAGCCCCCCTCCCAACCCTGCCTTTTCTGGGCATTCAAACCTCAGCAGGTGTCGAGCGCCCCCTGTGTGCAAAATTTGGTAACGGGCAAATAAGGATTTTATGCGTTTTTTTCACAATCGCCCTCCTAGAAGTACCCAGTGGTCCTCTTCCTTTTTTTTTTTTTTTTGCGGTACTGGGGCATTCTACCTCGGAGCTACAGCCCCAGCCCTATTTTTTTATTCTTTATTTTGAAACAGGCTCTCACTAAGTTGCGTAGGACCTCACTAAGTAGCTGAGGCTGGCCGAAAACCCGGATCCTCCGGTCTCAGCCTCCCAAGTACTGGGATTATAAGCGTGCGCCACCACGCCAGACTCTCAGCTATTTATTCTTAAGCTAATAACTGATCCAGAAATTATTTTTCATAGGTGACCAGGGGAAAAAACACATTGCACAGATCTAAGGGTGGGCTGGGTGTTTAAAAGATGATCATATCCGGTCTCAGCCTCCCAAATGCTGAGATTACAAGCGTGCGCCACCACGCACGGCTGGTCCTGTTTTCTAAATGATAAAGTAACTGATGAAGGACAGTGGGATCCGTATACGTTCCAGGGTAACTAGCCCTGTGACCTTGAGCCCAGTCCCCGCCCTGCGCGGGAGTTAGTCTCTGACATTTCCTTCTGTTCCAATACCAGGCCCAGCTCAAGCTCACGAGCGCTCAGCTGCGGCTGGAACGGGGTCTCGCGACTTAGAACCGTGCAGGGTAGGGTGGTCGGCGCCTGCCACCGTCCAGACTCACCCGAAGCGCTGAGGACCGCGCTCAGCTACGGCGGCCCGATAGGGCCGCCTCACCGCCAGCCAATCGCATTCGAGGCCCGCCCCCCGCCGCCGGAAGCAGGTGTAGCCCCGAGCAACGACGACTTCCGGCTTTCCGAGTTTGGCGGCGGGAAAGGCGATGAGTAAAGGCCGGGCCGAAGCCGCGGCGGGAGGTAACCGCGGCGCGGGCAGGGCTCGGGAGGGCAGCGGCGAGGCCGGCGGGTGACCCCTGTGTCCCGTCTCTCTCCGCAGCCCCCGCGATCCTCCTGAGGTACCTGCAGGAGCAGAACCGGCCCTACAGCGCCCAAGATGTGTTCGGGAACCTGCAGCGGGAACACGGACTGGGCAAGGCGGTAAGGACCTCTTTGGGGATTCCCTCCCCGCAGAACCCCTTAGGCCATGCTCCTGCCCTCCCGAGCTTCGGCAATTTCCCGACCCTAGGCTGAAATCTATGCTCAGCGGGGGCTCAAAGAGTCCTCTTGACTGCTCCGCCCTCCCTTCTGCCAGGCGGTGGTGAAGGCGCTGGAGCAGCTGGCCCAACAAGGCAAGATCAAAGAGAAGATGTACGGCAAGCAAAAGATCTATTTTGCGGATCAGGTGAGAACGTGCGCCGATTATCACCCATAGGAGCGCCCAACATAGGTGAATCAGCTAGTATCAACTCTCTTTAGGAGAGTTAAGGCACCCCACAAAACTATCGTATGCCATTAAAAGGACCTCAGACATCCTTAAATCAAGGTGTGTACTCTTAAATTTTTTTGTGACACTGGGGATTGAACCCAAGGGCATTTTACCTCCCAGCTACACCCCAAGCCCTTTTTTTATTTTGAAGCAGTGTCTTCATAGGTTTCTGAAAGAAGTTGCTGAGGCTGGTCTCAAACCTGTGATCCTCCTGTCTGAACCTCCAAAGTACTGGGATTACAGAAGTGAGCCACCGTGTCTGGCTTTTTATACTCCCTTTCTATGATCCAAACTTCATCAGGTCTGTAGTTTTGAAATATGATGGATGACAGAAGATGCTGAATTGTTGCTGCTAAGACCTGTTTTTGCTTGGAAACTCTTCTGCTATTACCTAAACTGGCACTGTCCTCTTCCAGATGATTTTCTTTCTCCTTCCACCCCCTTTCCTAAACACACACATTAGATTTGTATTCTTTAGCCCAGACTTCCACCTTGATGTCTCTCTGACATTAAAACCAGAATCAGAACTGCAAAAGTAGATGCCTCATCTTTCCTCCCAAACTGGCTTCTCTCTAGTATTCTCCCTTAACAGAATCACTCTTCATCCATACCAGAGACTTGGGTTCTTTTTCTTTTTCTTTTGTTACTGGGATTGAACCCAGGGGCATTCTACCTTTGAGCTCCTCCCCAAGCCGTTTTTTATTTTCAAACAGGGTCTCACTAGGTTGATGAGGCTGGTCTCAAGCCTTCAATCCTCCTGTCTCAGCCTCCCTAGTACTAGGATTACAGGTGTGTGCCATCACACCCCGAGGGACTAATTTTTGACTTCTCTTCCTCACATACCAGGTACAACTGATTTTTCCTTCTTGACCCCACTCTCCCATCTGCTGTCACTGCTTTTTAGTTCAGGCTTTCCTGTCTATTGTATCCTAACAGATCTCATCTCCCTGAACATATCTTGAACATCACAGCCAGAATGATCTTTTTTTTTTTTTTTTTTTTTTTTGCGGTACTGGGGATTGAACTCAGGGGCATTCTACCTCCGAGATATACCCCCCAGCCCTATTTTTTATTCTTTATTTTGAAACAGGGTCTCACTAAGTTGCGAAGGGCCTCACTATGTAGCTGAGGCTGGCCCCGAACCCGGATCCTCCGGTCTCAGCCTCCCGAATGCTGGGTTTACAAGCGTGTGCCACCACACCCGGCTCAGAATGATCTATCTAAATGCAAATCCAGTCATGCACCTTCCCTTTTTAAAACACTCTGATAGCCAGGTGTGGTGGGTGGCACACACTTGTAATCCCATTACTTGGGAGGCTGAGACGGGAGGATCCAGGTTCGTGGCCAGCCTCAGCTACTTAGTGAGGCCCTTTGCAATTTAGTGAGACTCTGTTTCCAAATAAAGAATAAAAAATAGGGCTGGGGGTATAGCTCAGAGGTAGAATGCCCCCGGGTTACATCCCCAGTACCGCAAACAAACAAAAACTCTTTGATAGCTCCACAGTGCTCCATTGAACAGGTAAAAGGCACCTGGAGGCTTGCCCCAGCGGCCTCTGGCTTCACTTACCCTTTTTAGTGCTTTACCATCACTGCTAGACAGTTCACATGTGGTTTACTCCTGTGTCATATGCTTGTCATCCTCTGACTTCTGCCAGCTAACTTTTTCTCTTTTCTTTGAGGTACTGGAGATTGAACTCAGGGGCATTCTACCTCCAAGCTACACCCCTACCCCGATTTTTTATTTTTTATTTTGAAACAGGGTCTCACTAAGTTGTGGAGGGCTTCACTAAGTAGCTGAGGCTGGCTGGGAACCTGTGGTCCTCCTATCTCAGCCTTCCAAGTACTGAGATTACAAATGTATGCCACCATGTCCAGCTTTTCATTTTGAAACAGGGTCTCCCTAAGTTGCTAAGGTTGGCCTTGAACTTGAAGTCCTCCTGTCTCAGCTTTCCAAGTTCTGGGATTATAGGCATGTGCTGCCATTTATCCTTTAGAATTTCATTCAGGCATCACCTTCTCCAGAAACCTTTTCCTGAATAGTGAGCCAACTCCTTCTTTTTCTGGCTCTTAATTTCTTTTGAGGGCATACTGTATTATAATTTTTTTTTAATTGTAATTTTTATTTTTTGCGGTACTGGGGATTGAAGCGAAGGGCATTCTACCTCCAAGCTATCCCCCCAGCCCCATTTTTTATTCTTTATTTTCAAACAGGGTCTCACTAAGTAGCTGAGGCTGGCTGTGAACCTATAATCCTCCTGTAAAAGGTTTTTACCTGTTACAGAAGGAATGTGCTGTACCCTATTGAAAATCCTTCAAAGGAGGGGTTCAAGCCGGGTGTGGTGGCGCACGCTTGTAATCCCAGTACTTGGGAGGCTGAGACCGGAGGATCCAGGTTCACTGCTAGCCTCAGCTACTTAGTGAGGCCTTCCACAACTTAGTGAGACCCTGTTTCAAAATAAAGAATAAGAAATGGGGCTGGGGTTGTAGCTCGGAGGTCGAATGCCCCTGAGTTCAATCCCCAGTACTGCAAAAAAAGAAAAAGGAGGGGTCCATGAAGTTTTTCTGTAAAGGGCCTCATAGTATTTTTAGACTTGGTAGTCTATATGGTCTCGTCACAATTACTGAACTCTGCCATCGTAGAGCAAAAGTAATAAATTATGTAAATAATGGGCATGGCTGTATATTTGTATAATTTTTAATTTTGTTTTTTAATTTTGAAACAGGGTCCTCCTAGGTTGCTGAGAGTCTTAAGTTGCTGAGGCTGGTTTTGAACCTGAACTACTCCTGTCTCAGCCTCCCAAGTACCAGGATTACATGCGTACGCCACCATGCCCAGCTATATGGATTCCCATCTTTGTCCCTCACCTAATTCACATGAGTTCTTGCACTTTCTCTTGTCTTTGGCAGGATCAGTTTGACATGGTGAGTGATGCTGACCTCCATGGCCTGGATGCCAAAATCGTGGCCCTCACTGCTAAGGTGCAGAGTTTGCAGCAGAGCTGCCGCCACATGGAGGCTGGTAGGACCGGGGAGCCCCTGTGAGGTGCCCATAGGGTCAGGTTCAGTCTGGAGGTCAGGAGTTGCTAAGTAAATGACTCGCGGACTGTAGTTTCTTGTTGCAGCTAAGATCCCTTTGCTGGGCTGCCTGAGGCATTAACATTCAAAAGCATGTGGAGTAACTGATGGCTTGTGTGTATATACGGTCAAAACATGCATTGGCTTTCCCTGCCATAATCATAGCTCACTGCCATGTTTTCCTCTGTTCCTGCTTCTGACCACACATTTGTCCACTCAGTGTCACACCCCACTACTACTTGTATATGGAAGACCAAAGAAAAGTAGAAAATTTTGCTGGTAATTTTGTAAGCCTTATTTTCCTGGGCAGTTCCAGAATGTGGGATCCTATTCTGGATAGATCCAAGAGCAAGGTGGAAGTCTGTCACCTCGGGGAGAACTCTTTCCTCAGAGGTAGCAAGTGACCCCAGGGGAACTGGTTTCAGAGCTAAAGGAGCTAAATAGTGCCTTGACCACTCCGGAGATGCAGAAGGAGATCCAGGAGTTAAAGAAGGAATGTGCTGGCTACACAGAGAGACTGAAGAACATCAAAGCAGCCACCAACCATGTGACTCCAGAAGAGAAAGAGCAGGTGAGCTGGAGGCAGGAGTGGCCTGTGGGTCTGGCGTGAACGTGAGGGTTGACCACTACAGGCTACCATGGGCCAGAAGGGCCTAGAGGAACCTGTGTCTTCCTTCTAGGTATACAGAGAGAAGCAGAGATACTGTAAAGAGTGGAGGAAGCGGAAGAGGATGGTGAGTCAGTGGGTGCTCCAAGGGAGGCTCTGGAAGTGCTTTTTTTTTTTGGTTTTTTTTTTTTGCAGTACTGGGGATGGAACTCAGGGGCATTTTACCTCTGAGCTATACCCCCAGCCCTATTTTTTATTCTTTATTTTGAAACCGGGTCTCACTAAGTTGCAAAGTGCCTCACTAAGCAGCTGAGGCTGGCTGCGAACCCGGATCCTCCGGTCTCAGCCTCCCGAATGCTGGGATTACAAGCGTGCGCCACCACGCCCGGCTTGGAAGTGCTTTTGAAACTGGCAGTTACCAGAGAAACTGCTGCCAGATCTGCTAGGCGTGCCCCGCACTGCCTGTCTGAAAGGGGGCGGTTTTGTTTCGTTAGGCAACAGAGCTGTCTGATGCGATTCTTGAAGGATACCCCAAGAGCAAGAAGCAGTTCTTTGTAAGTGGTACTCTCTCCCCTGCCCCCCTGGCTCTTCACCAAGGGGCATCTCATTCACTCGACTCCCTGCCCCACAGGAGGAAGTTGGGATAGAGACTGATGAAGATTATAAAGTCACGCTCCCAGACCCCTGAGGGGCCCTTGTGGGGCCAGGAGCAGAGCGATGCCCAGGATGGCTACCTTTTGGGGCTGGCTTTTTCTGTTGTTCCTGCTGCTCTCCACCTTTGAGCAGAGCAGTGAAGGGAGAGGCACAGGCCAGAGTATTGGGTGGAGGGAGTGAGGGCTGGTGGCCGGGAAGGGACGGTCACGGCCATTTCTTTGTGCACATCGTAATGGCTTGACCGTGGTAACATGCACACTTGGAACGATGCTAAAGGAAAGCATTTCACAATATTTATTGATATAGTTTGATATAAAAATATTTTAATTTCCTCTGGATGATCACACCTCCCAAATATCAAACCTGAGGAAGGCAGCAGAGAGCCTAGAACACAAGGCAGAGAATGGCTCCCACACACTAGTACTTCAGGAGCCCCGGGCCTCACCTGGGACTCTCACCCGGGAAACCTTTTACTTAGCTTTGGGACCCTTTCACCCCACCCCACAAGTCCTGGAAGAAATCCAGGCAACACTGGGAGCTGATAGAGACCCAGATCCAAAGGCCAAGGTGGTTTTGAGCCTAGTTATTTTTCCAAAATTGTAATTGTAGCAAAGTTGCATTCATTGTTGGGTGTTTAAAAAAATAAAGTTTCAAATATGTAGTGCTGTGTCCCACCTGCCTTTGATGTGTGGCATTACTGCCTGTGGGAACAGAGGGTAGGAATCCACAGGGAAGGTGCTTCCCCACCACCCACTGCAGGGGAGGAAGGCAGTGATGAACGAGAGGCAGAAGTAAAGCCAGGCAGCCCTGTCCTGAGCTGGCCAGGAAGTCCTGGTTTCACCCTGGACTGACCAGACAGTCCTTGTTTAGGCACAGTGTGGCCTTTCACCCTTCATGGCTGTGGGACTATTTCTTCTCTTTTTCTCCCACCCAACGGTACTGCCAAAATATCCACGCTTGGGCCAAATGTTGCCCAAGAGACCAACACAGAGGCAAATAGTTTCCAAATATATGTAGATCGTCAGCAGAAATCAAAGGCTTAGAGAAAGAGCTAAGAGGCCAGGAGCTCTTTGGGGTACCCAGAATAGACTCCTGCCAGAGGATTTATATAGGGAGGGGGAAAACTGGGTAGGTTCAACTTTATGGTCAATATAATAAATTAATCAGAAGCTTTCACAAAACAAAGACACTAGCTCCACTTCATCTTTAGTGGGGCTGGGAAAACCAAACACCAAGTAGAAACCAGCTGACCGGTGTGAGGTGTGACAGTCCAGTCTCATAGACCCAGCAGTTCCACAGCCAGACAGGGGACTCCAAGGTCTCGTGTTGGCCGTTCTGCAGGATTCCAGGAGCCATCAGTAAAGTTGGTTTTTCAACTGATGCAGGACACCAATCACGATCTCCCGCAGGGTCTGGTTGGGGGGCCAATAGGAAAAGACGATGCTCAGACGGGGACAGAGCCATCTCTGACATGCTGTGTGTGTGTGTGTTGGTATATTAGAGATCAAACTCAGTGGGAGGCTGAGACTGGAGGATACAGGTTCGTGGCCAGCCTCAGCTACCTAGTGAGGCACTCTGCAACTTAGTGAGACCCTGTTTCAAAATAAAGAATAAAAAATAGGGCTGGGGGTGTAGCTCGGAGGTAGAACACCCCTGAGTTCAATCCCCAGTACTGCAAAAAAAAAAAAAAAAAAGAAAAGAAAAAAGAGATCAAACTCAGGAGCATTCTACCTCTAAGCTACACCCTCAGCACTTTTTATTTCTTGTTTTGAATCAGGGTCTCACTAGGTTGCTGAGTCTTGCTACACTGCTGATACTATCCTCAAACCTGTGATCTTCCCTTCTGTCTCAGCCTCCCAAGTACAGGGATTACAGGCATCCACACCATGCCCATCTGACATACACTCTATTTATTTATTTTGGTGGTAACAAGGATTAAGCCCAGGGGCATTCTACCTCTGATATACACCCCAAGCACTTTTTATTCTGAAACAGCCTTGTTAAGTTGCTGAGGCTGGTTTTGAACCTAGAATCCTCCTGTCTCAGCCTCCCAAGTATGATGATTAAAGGTGTCCACCACCACACCCAGCTCTGATATGCTCTTTTTTTTTTTTTTTTTTTTCTTGCAGTACTGGGGATTTAACCAAGCTCCGAGCTCCACATCCAGCCCTATTTTTTCTTTTTCTTTTTTTTTGCAGTACTGGGGATTGAACTCAGGGGCGTTCTATCTCTGAGCTACACCCCCAGCCCTATTTTTTATTCTTTATTTTGAAACCGGGTCTCGCTAAGTTACGGAGTGCTTCACTAGGTAGCTGAGGCTGGCCGTGAACCCGGATCCTCTGGTCTCAGCCTCCCAAATGCTGGGATTACAAGCGTGCGCCACCACGCCTGGCTTTTTTTCTTTATTTTGAAACAGAGTCTCACTAAGTAGCTGAGGCTGGCTGTGAACCTGTAATCCTCCTATCTTGGCCTCCCAAGTACTGAGATTACAAGTATGTGCCATAAGGCCTGGCCTGATATGCTCTTTAGAAAAGTACATTAAGCTGGGCATGGTGGCGCACACTTGCAATCTCAGGCTGAGACAGGAGGACTGCAGGTTTGTAGCCAGCCTCTACTTAGTGAGGCCTTGTTTTGAAATAAGGAATAAAAATAGGTGTGGGGGGTACAGCTCAGAGGTAGAATGTCCCTGGGTTCAATCCCTAGTACCACAAAAAAAAAAAGTGCATTAAAGGGCTGGGCCCACAGGTCAGTGGTAGAGTGCCTGCCTACTATGAATGAGGCCCTGGGTTCAATCCCAGCACAAAAAACAGGATGGAAAGATAGACACTGGCAGAAGCAAAGTAATTATGAGTGTTCCCTGTAAAATTCTCTCGTTACAGTATGTTTAAAATGTTTCACAATTAAAATGCTCGAAAACAAAGTAAGACTCTCATACAAGTTCAAGCCAGAGAAAAAGCAACTAGGCCTCAAAAACATAACACAGTGCAATGTCATTAGCACAACTCTCCATAATAAATAATACGCCCATGGGGCAACTACTTTAGTGGGCCTGGGGGTGGGGTCCTAGAAGAATCTGTTTCTAGAAACTCCAAGTAACTCTGTTGCTGGTGATTGAGGCTTCTCCACAGGGCCACTGGGGAAAAGTGAATAAGGCAGTAATAACATGGACTAAACAAAAGCTGAGCTGGAGCTGGGCGTGGTGGCGCACGCTTGTAATCCGAGCATTTGGGAGGCTGAGACCAGAGGATCCGGGTTCTCGGCCAGCCTCAGCTACCTAGTGAGGCACTCCACAACTTCTTGTAGATACCCTCAAACTTACCCTACTTTTCTGAACAAAAACTGGCTTGAGCCACTTGGGATAGCGTGAGAACCCCAGGCGGCTGCTGCCCCCTACCTGAGGTTTACAGTGCTCCTCAATCCAGCTGAAGACACAGGCCGACAGCTCCTGGAAGCTGGCCACAGAGATGGAGGCATTGAAGGACTGGAACAGGGAGTCCATGATGCCTTGAAACACGTTGAACTTGACCTGGTCAGAGACCTGGTCCTCCCCTTCGTGGGGGTTGTCCTGGTGTGCCTTCACAATCTGCTCATAGTTCCTGAAAGCAAGCAGGCAAAGATGAGGGGCTGCAACAGCTCAACCAGCCCAGGAAGAACGATGAGGTTGCCCTGTGTACTGGTCCCCAGGAAGGGATCCCAGAGAGCTCCGGGGGCGTGTTCAACATCAGCTGGATACTGCTTCTGGTCAGAAGTGGTGACTCCAGCCTATCCTTCATTAATCTGATAGGCCTTTCCTGAGTGTCTTCTACATGTAAGGGGCTGTTGAGGATACAGTCTTGCTTCACAGTGGCTAAGCTCAGGGATTGAGAGTATTATCTACATGTTTTATCTGACATGGCATTAGGACCAGGGGAAGGTGTGCACTGAAGTCAGCCCCTGAGTCCCCTCAAAAGCTGATTCCCCCAATTCAGCACCCCTCTTACACTTTCATTATCTTTAGGGCGGTCACATCCTTGCGCAGTGTGGACACCTCCTCTTCCTGCTTTTTCTTTTCCTTGTGCAAAAACTGTATGTAGTCAATGGCTGGGGTGGGGGCAGAGAGAAGGCGTGGGCACAGAGGAAGTCAACCAGGAGAACAAAGCAGCCAATTTTGTTTCCCCTTCCCCCCACACCCCAACTGTCCCATTACAGCCACCAGACCAGGTAGAGAATGAGTATGGTGCTGGCCCCTTCACAGCCCCTGCTGGCTCCACCCCTCAGTGCTCTCCTTGGACATACTCTTCTGTAGAACAATGGCTTTGCTGAGCTTTTGGGAGCCGATGGAGAAGTCCTGCTGCTGGCAGGTGGGGACGATGGTCTGAAGGTCATCATAGCCTCTCTGTGGAGACAGAGAAATGGGCTCCTTAACCCTGAGGGATTAAGGCAAAGTGGCACGAAGCTTTTTTTTCTTTTTTGCAGTACTGAGGATGGAACCCAGGGACATTCTACCACCCAGCTACAACCCCAGCCCTGTTTTTTATTCTTTATTTTGAAACAGGGTCTCACTAGTTGCAGAGGACCTCACTAAGTAGCGGAGGTTGGTCGAAAACCTATAATCTTCCTGTCTCAGCCTCCCAAGTCCTGGGTTTACAAGTGTGCACCACCAAGCCTGGCTGACACAAAACTTCTTCCATGACACCAGTTCCATGCTCCTAAACTCAAAGGGTGGAGGCTGGAAGGAAGGAGTTGTTCAAGCCCAGAGACTAGACCAGCTGCCCCTCAGGCTATTTGGGACTGTCTGAGGGGGACAGGGCAGGGTGGGATTGAAACATGCAAGGCCCTCCACTGCCTGGTGAGGCACAGGCCTCCTCAATTACCTTGATGGCATCCCTCCTCTTCTGCTCAGCCTGAGTGTGTGCTCGACGTCGCCGGTCTTTGTAGGATTCCTTGTAGGACTCCTGGTGATAATCACTGTCCTCGTCATCTAGTCGGGGTTGAGGGCAGGGAGAGGTCACCTTGGAGCCCGGTGGGGCCCAGCTAGCCCACCTTTCCCTAACTGGAAAGAACCTGGTGCTCAGAGATGGCAGGTGGGCAGGAGAACCTAATTCACTGGATGTGGTGGAAAACAGAACCTGTGTCTGGCACTGGAGCTCCAGCACCCCCATGTGGATGCCTAGAGTCCTCTGGGAAAGATGCTAAAATGATGGCATATCCGAGTCCCCCCAGGTGGCCGGTGGGGGGGTGTCGCTGCCTACCTGTGTTGGGGACGGAAGAGGCACTGGTGGAACCGATGCTATTAGCTCTGGACACTACACTCCCTTTGCGGGTGCTTTCTACAAAAAGCCCTGGAAAAGAGAGGCCCCAATCACTACGGGACAGGATGAGGTACACTGCCAGGCCTTCAGACAGCTGTGGGCACAGTGGCTTCCTCAAATGCTGGCCTCTTCCCTTCAACCCAAAAGCCAACCATACTGGGCAACACACTTCCTGCTCTACTGCGCTACGATGCTCCTGTCCTCGGTGTCTACAGTGCTCCGCAGGCCTGCAGTCAGGCTCTTTGACTCACAAAGGGGCATCTGGGCGCCATGAGAAAGAGTGAGCAGCTGTCACTATTTCCATCACTTCCCTGCTCCACAGCAGAGGAACCAGGTGTTACCCCTGGTTGCTTCCTGCCCATCCTCCAGTGCCTTCCTCACTTCTCAGGCAGGACCTTGACGCAGAAACAGTGGACTGTGCTCAGGTGTGGCAGGCAAGGCCGGGAGAATCTATACAGCTGAAAGGGGAGTGTCGTTCTAGAGCTGAGGCTGGTGGGGGAGGCACTCACCAGGATCCAGACTGTTGTCACTGTAGGCATACTCCACCTGTGGCACCGAGCAAGGAAGACGCCTGTCAGACCTGCACCTCTAGGTGAGGCGCGCGGACACACACGAACACACACTCACTCACTCACTCACTGACCCCGGGGTGCGAGGAGGGCAGTGGAATAGTTCCCCGAAAGCCAAGCTCGGCCAGCCGCAGGAGCGCCGCCCTGTGCGTGATCCCCGCCGCCCCGCCCCACGTGCCCAGCCGCAGCCCCCGACCCCTCACGCTCGCGCACTCGCCCCTCGTTGGTCTCCCCACCCTGGCGCACGCCGGGTGAGAGCTGTCTTCCCTGCAGCCCCGGGGCCCGGAGAGCAGGGGAGACTTTGGGGACCGGAGGGAAGCCCTCGTCTTCGGACCCCCTACGGACACTAGCCCGATCCGCCCTCCCCTCGCCGGCGTGCGCGCCCACGGGGCTTGCCTTGACCCAGGGGTCCTCGGGAGAGGCGCTGGGCTCCGTCATCGTGGACCTACCAAACCGGAAACGAGCCAGCGGGCGGGTCCCCTGCCGTGAGGAAGAGGCGACGCGCGCCCAGGTGACGAGAATCCGCCAATCCGCGACCGGGAGGTGGAGGCGGGGCGAGAGTGCTGCGCATGCGCGGCCCGGACGCTGGCTGGAGCCAGCTCTTCCTGGCGTTACACTTAATGCCTGGGGTACCTGGAGCGGTCTTCCAGCCCTCTTTCGGGTTAGCTATAGAATAGCGGCGACGAGAAGTACCTCCTATGAAGTGGGGTCCCATCAAAAGGCTTTTGTGAAGGGCTGGGAGTGTAGCTCAGTGGTAGACTCTGTACTTAGCATGTGCCAGGCCTTGGGTTCCATCCCTAGCAGGATACCACCATGAAATACAAGCTTGTCTAAATATTGTTGGAGCTGGGCATGGTGGGCACGCTTGTAATCCCAGCATTTGGGAAGCTGAGACCGGCTCAGCTACCTAGCGAGGCACTCCGCAACTTAGTGACACCCTGTTCCAAAATAAAGAATAAAAAATAGGGCTAGGGGTGTAGCTCGGAGGTAGAATGCCCCCAAGTTCAATCCCCAGTACCGCAAAAAAATAAATAAATAAATATTGTTGGAGATTTTGTGCGCATGCACACGTCTCACCTGGACCTGCAGTCCTGGCCAGTTTGTCACGAACTGGGCAGAGCTCACCTGCATCACATCTTTTGTCCCTACCAGGCTGCAAGCTCTATGAGGGCAGAGCTGTCCCAGCATTGGTCTTCTTACACCCAGCCCAGTGTCAGGTAGGGCACTTGTGGAATTAACCCTTGCAAAAAGCCTTTTGTGCTGCTTTATAGGTTAGGAAAGAGAAGTACCTAGAAAGTCCGTAACTTATTCAAAAGCACACAGCTTGTCAGTGGTAAGAGACAAGGCTGACTTCAGTCTGGCTAGCTTCAAAGGCCACCACGCAAAACCACAACACTCCCTGGCTTCTGGCTCAGGCCTGGGCCCTGACCTTGTAGTAAAAGGAGCCAAAGATATCTAGAGGCCTGGAGCAGGAAGCAGACATCACACAGGCAGCAGCAGTAAATGTTCACCTTTAATTGTGCTACAAGTTCCAGTGTTTGCCCTCACCCCAGTCAGTGGTGAGCATCAGACACCTGTGGGCAAGAATGGGGATGGGACCCTACACGGGCCTGCTTCCCATGAGCCACATCCTCATTCCTGGTTAAGTACCAGCATGCTGGGTGGGCTTCCTGTGTCCACTAGGCCACAACCTGTACAGCTCAGGGTAAGCATCGAGGCCTTCATTCCGCCTCACCACTGAACTCTTATCTGCTCCAGGGGTCCACGTGGCCCCACAGAGAACTCAATGTCAGTCACGGGCCTGATGAGTCTTGGAGATGCGCTTCTGCAGAAGATTCCAGGCTTTTTCCACCTTTGGGCAGGCCGAATGTTGGAAGGAAGAAAGGACAAGGTCAGGCAGACAGCCACCGGACATTCCCTCCCATAACCCAGCCTCTCTCTCAACACCCACCTGGCGTTGGGTGACATGAGGCTCCCACAAGGTGCTCAGCACCACGTGGCTCTGGTCCACAAGCTGCTGCCCGCTCATCTGGCTCTGCAGCCGGCTCTGAGCGGCGGCCTCGCTCAGGCCATCCCTCTCCACGATGCGTCGTACAGCCTGAGCACAGACAAGGTATTTGTCAAGGAGGACCCAGCTCAGCCCACTGGATCAGAGCAGGATGCAATCTGCAGTGGGGGTGGGGTGGGGTGGGGTCCAGATACCTCAGTCTCAGGGATGACAACAGTCCACACCTCGTGTACCATGTTCTGCCAGCCGGCTTCCAGCAGCATGGCGGCATCAATCACACACACATTCTTTCCTGTGGGGAGACCCATCACTGCCAGCAGCACCCTGACACTTGCTACCAGTCAGAGAACCCACAAAACACAGTTGCAGGGAAAGCAGATGGCCCTACTTGGGGCAGAGAGGCTCCCGGGAGAATCTGCTTAAGTGCCCCCCCCCCTGCTCCCATCGTCCCTCCCACTCACCCTCAGCCATAGCCAGATCCAGCTCCTCCCGGGCCAGCTTTGCAATAACTGGCCACATAATGTCTGTTAGTATCTTCATCTGCTTCTGGGAGGGGGATAAAGTGGGTGGGCAGAGGTCACCTTCCCTGAGAGATGAAGCCAGCCCAGGAAGAGGGAGTTGGGAACAAATGAGAAGTCCACATTCTGGACCAGACCAGAGAGGTCTGCTGCATCCCATCCGGGGGTCTAGTAGCAGTGAGGAGCCCTCAGAAAGGTGTATTTACCTTGTTCCCAAACACCCGGCTGCCTAGGACCTTCCTATTGATCATGCCGTCTTTGTGAAGAATATCTGGGCAAGAGAGAAGGAGGACTGAGCAGAGGCCAGGCCATCTCCTTGCCCCAGGCCACCTCTAGCCTTGCCCAGTTATTACCTGTCCCAAAGGCCTCCACCACAGGCTGGTAGGCAGGGCCACCTGGGGCATAGGCTCGATGGCCCAACTGGTCACTGTCAATGACAAAAGCCCCCAGTCCCTTCAGCCGCTGAGCTATTGAGCTCTTCCCAGAGCCACTGATGCCGGTCAGCCCAAGCACATAGAGTCCTGAAGGGAGTTCTGGCCTTTTCTGGGGATAGATGAGAGGGAACCTCAGTTACTAGAGCTCTTGTGTTCATAATTGGGGCTGAATCCCCCAGTTTCTACTCTCTAGTGTTTCCAGCACACCCAAGCAGCAGGGAAGAATGGAAGGAGGGGGGAGGCCCACATGTGGAGGCCGAAGCAGGTGTCCCAGCATTCTTTGACGGAAGGTAGAAGAACTGAGTTTCTCCTC
Organism: Graphiurus murinus; assembly: GCA_004027655.1. Classification (NCBI taxonomy): domain Eukaryota; kingdom Metazoa; phylum Chordata; class Mammalia; order Rodentia; family Gliridae; genus Graphiurus; species Graphiurus murinus. The sequence continues at coordinate 27,499 of PVLC010018730.1, forward strand.
TTCATCTTCCCTGTGGCTTTGGTTCTTCAGCAGTTGTATCTGGTACAAGGCAAGTTCTTCCAGGTCCTGAAGGAAAGGAGGAAGGGAAAGAAAAGGGAATGAGAAGGATTCTGAACCCCAACCTGCCCTCATACTCTCCTACCTACCCAAGGCTCTTCCTCCAACTCAGTGGGGAAGCTGAGAGCCAGTTCCTCCTTGCTTCTTCCCACCACCCAGAGCCCTCTCTTCCCTCCTCTGGGACCATGGTACTTCCAGAAGCCCCCCCCCAACAGTGACTTTCCCCCTCCCCACCCGCCCCCTCTCCCTCAGGGGTTACATTCTCAAGGCGGAAGCGGTTGGCGGCCATCCCCCCACGATAGGTCTCCTCGCTGACCACCAGGAACTCCAAGGAGGGGTCAGAGCCAGCGGGCCCATAGGGGTCCAGCAGGGGGATGACATCAAAAGTCAGGGAGGGCTTGATGTCCACCAGGAACTCACTCAGATGTTCCACGCGTTCTGCATAAGGCTGCAGCAGCTCAGGGAGCAACTTGCCTGGGGAAGGAGCCCAGAAAAACAGTGAGGCCTTTTCGCTGGGAAAGAAGAGTGTGAGAGTTTGGGGAAGTATCCCTAAGCAATGTACCTCCAAGGGGGGTTGGTAGGAAGAAAGGGTTAAGCTGGGAAAGGGGGGAAGGGGAAGAAACAGGCAAGCACCAATCACTGCTGCAAGGGCTGGCATGTGTCTGAGAACAAGCCAGAGAACTAGCGGTGCCAGGGGAAATTAGTGCCAGTTAGAAAATTCCAAGAACATAGCCGGGTGTGGTGGCACACGCCTGTAACCCCAGTACTTGGAAGGCTGAGATAGGAGGATCACAGGTTTGAAGTCAGCCTCAGCAACTTAATGAGGTGTTCATCAACTTAGTGAGACCAGTTTCCAAATAAAAAACAGGGCTGAGAGCTGGGCGTGGTGGCACACACTTGTAATCCCAGCATTTGGGAGGCTGAGACCGGAGGATCCGGGTTCACGGCCAGCCTCAGCTACCTAGTGAGGCACTCCGCAACTTAGTGAGACCCTGTTTCTAAATAAAGGATAAAAAATAGGGCTGAGGTGTAGCTCCGAGGTAGAATCCCCTGGGTTCAATCCCCAGTACCACAAAAAAAAAAAAGAAAAAAATAGGGCTGAGTTCAATCCCCAGCACCATACACACACACAAAAAGAATTCCAAAAAGCCAGGTGTGGTGGTGCATACTTGTAATTCCAAAACTTGGGAGGCTGAAACAGGAGGATCGTAGGTTAGAGGACAGCCTCAGCAAGTAGTGAAACTCTCATCAACCTAGTGAGACCCTGTTTCCAAATAAGAAATAAAATCGGGCTAGGGGTGTATGGAGGTGTAGCTCGAAGTTATAATGCCTCTGGGTTCAATCCAGTACCACACACACAAAAATCCAAGAACCTCCTCATACTGCCTGTGGCACCACTATCTACAACTCACTCATCCATCTATGCCGTGTCTCAACCTTTAGAGCTGATCACCTGGAGAACCTTAAAGTACAGATTCCTTGGTTCCACGTTTGGGGGTTCTGATTGAGTGGTGATTGAAAAGTGAAAACTGCATTTACTCACTTAACAAAATTTCCTTAGCACCAACTGAGTGTCAGGCACTGTGACATTTGGGAAGAGTAGGAAGTAGTGGATGGCCCTACTCTTCCATGATCTTGACATTGGGGGTGGGGGAGAGAAGCGAGGAAATCTGGGTACTTCACTGCCCTATCCCAAGGTGCTTCTCACTCACTCTTTAATAGATCTTTGTCTGCTACTCCCACCACAAGCTGCTCCTGGGCCAGGATACATGCAACACTGAGCAACACCTTGTGGGCGTTATGCAAGCGGTCAAACGTGCCACCCACAGCCCCACGGTGGTAGCCACGCACAGGCTGCTTTGGAGATCTGGCCACAGGGGAAGCTGGCCTGATGGTGGAGGGTAAGGGGGCATCCAGGAACTCCACGGGCAGCTCTCCGGTCCCATAATCGGGGTACAGCAGCACTGAAGACAGGTGTGGACAACAGCTGTAACAGCTGGTGGCATAACGCTCCAGCTGTTGCTTAACCGGATTGTACTGGCTTCCATCCAGGGTCTGGAAGTCAGTCAGCACTACTTCTGGCGGGTGGGCCAGATTCTGAACTGAGCTGGGCGGTGGAGGGAGAAAGGTGCTCTTGGTTTGGATGTTGGTCAGAAGGATTCTGACGTCCAGGTGCCTGTGAAGGTCGGCGCCAGCATAAAAGTGCGCGATGAAATCGAGAACCTCAAACGTGGCCTGCACCGGGGTGGCCTGGGGCTGGGCCGCGCCCTCCAGGCTCATGCCAGGCTGCAAATGTACATAGAGTGTGTGGTTCACCAGGCGGGCCGCCGACGTCAGGATGGGAGCCAAGCGAGGGGCCAGGGAGGCCAGCGGCGTCGTCAGCACCAGGAGGCCCGACCGGAATACGGCCATGCTGCCCAGGCCTGCGGACAGTCAGGGAGGGGAAGCGAGGGTGCTGAGAGGCCAGCGGCAGAGGCCGAGGCCTGCCCGGGGACTTGGACCCCGGAGAAGGGGTCGTGGAGCAGGCAAGTGCCCTGGCGGACCGCGCAGTGACTTCGCTGACTTAAACCAAAATACTGAGGAGGAACTGGATAGGAACCCCTGAGTCACAAGGCTGGGGTCCAGGAACCCAGGGTCCTGTTACTAAGCTGCACCCGGGTCCTCAGGGAATAGGCGGAGGGGACTAAAGGAGACGCTCAAGTTCAGCTCAGTGCCCTACTCACTGAAACCTCCGGGATTTGGTTCCGCTTACACCGCTGCGGAGGCGTCCCCGGCGGCGACCCGGAAGCACTACTCCGACCAACGGAAACGGAGGAGGGCCAAACATCTCGACTTCGCGTCAACGCGAAAGTCTCGCGAGATTTCTTGTGGCTGGGGGCGTGTCTTTATGAGGGGCGGGAGCCAAACGCCGAGGCAGTAGGATAGATTAAACTTTGCCTTCAGTTCCACACGGAATGGGTGAAGTAGGGCCGAGTGGGCTTTAAAGTCCATTTCGCAGATGCCTTTCGGGGCTTGAGAGGAGAGATTGACTTTAGCCAACATACTCGAGAGGCAGCTGTAAATCTAGAACTAACGTGTGTGTGTGTGTTTTACTGGGGACTGAACTCGGGGGCTTTCTACCTCCAAGCCACATCAGCAGCCCTATTTTATTTTTAGTTTGAAACGGTCTCACTAGATTGATGAGTCTCTCTACTTGCTGAAGCTCTCCTTTGAACATACGATCCTTCTGTCGCAGCCTCCCAAATTAACGGGATTACAGGCATGCATCACCACCCCGGGCATGTTGTGGGTTTTTTTGTTGGTTTTTTTTTGGCGGTACTGGGGATTGAACTCAGGGGCATTCTACCTCCGAGCTATACCCCCAGCCCTATTTTTTATTCTTTATTTTGAAACAGGGTCTCATTAAGTTGCGGAGGCCCTCACTAGGTAGAGAGGCTGGCCCCGAACCCGGATCCTCCAGTCTCAGCCTCCCGAATGCTGGGATTACAAAAGTACACCACCACGCCCGACTGGCTGTTGTGTTCTTAAAGAGGGCCTCCGAAAGTGTGTAATCCCTCAGCCCCACAAATCTGCCTTTGGAGTCAGGGATCAAAAGGTTGTGCACGCTTGTAATCCCAGTACTTGGGAAGCTGAGACTGTAGGATCACAGGTTTGAGGCCAGCCTCAGCAACTTGTGAGGCCATCTGCAATTTAATGAGACCCTGTTTTAAAATAGAGGATAAAAAATAGGGCTGGGGTGTAGGTGTAGTTTAGAGGTAGAATGTCCCTGGGTTCAATCCCCAGTACCACAAAAAAAAGTTGTAGTGGGGGCTGGTCATGGTGGTGCATGCTTGTAATCCCAGTACTTGAAAGACTGAGACAGGAGGATAGCAAGTGTGTAGCCAGCCTCAACAATTTAGTGGCAACTTAGTGAAACCTTGTTTCAAAATAAAAGAATAAACTGATAGCTTCACAATTCACAATTGCCAAACTATGGAAACAGCCAAGATGTCCATCGACAGATGAATGGATTATAAAACTATGGGATATGTACATAATGGAATTTTAC
>PVLC010018731.1:0-31629 GCA_004027655.1 Graphiurus murinus
AGCATATGTTCTCCCTAATATGCGGATGTTAGGGAGAAGATGGGGCATAAGAGGGTCCCCAGATGAAAAAGTAGAGACCCTCGATAAACAAAGAAGTTGATTTAACCGAAGGGGATGGACGGGGGGTGGGAGTGGGGGGGAGGGCATCCTAAGGCACATGATGTACTTACACAATTATATCAAGGTCACTCACTGAACTGAACTTGAGAAGGAGGGAGGGCGAGGGAGGGGGGTGGGAATTGGGGAAAGGGTCAGATGAGAAATGTATGCGCATTTGTCTTTATCAATTTGTACCTAACAAAAATGTATATATACAAAGCACGAATTATTACAATAAAAAAAATAAAATAATATAAGTTCTATTAAGTATTTTGCCCACTAAGACTGAGGAACCAGAGTTCTTTAAAGAAAGTTCTGTCAAGTGGGAAATGGTTATTTAATACAAGGAATTGTATGTATGCATGTATATATGTATGTATGTAATCATTTGTTTAAGGTCTCATTCATGTAAGCAATAAGCAAATTTGGCCTTGGGCATTGTTTATGTTGCTTACTTCTTTATACTTTTGTGTAAAATGCATGGGGAAGATTTACTAAATAATTGTTTCTGGAATTAATGAGTGAAGTACTAATAAACACCAGATATAAAGGAAAAGACTAAAGTTTTATTGACAATTATACAGGTTCCTGTATATTTATCTATAAATGTATTTATATATCTATATCCAAACATAGAATTTCTTTTGAAATCTTTTATCAGTAGCAATATATTAATACATCCCTTGAATAATTTATTTTATTTTATTTTTTTATTTTTTTGGTGCTGGGGATTGAACTCAGAGACATTCTACCTCCAGGCTATACCCTCATCCCCATTTTATTTCATATTTGGAGACAGGGTCTCACTAAGTTGCTGAAAGTCTCACTAAGTTACTGAGGCTGGCTTTGAACCTGTGATCCTCTTGTCCAAGCCTCCCAAGTACTGGGATGACAAGCGTGCGACACCACACTTGGCTTGAATAATCTTTTAACTATAATTTATATTTAAAATTTTGTCGTACATTATGTTAAGTGAGATTAGTCAGTCACAAAAAGTAAAAAATCATATGTTCTTTCTAATATGTGGAAGCTATGGAGAAAATGGGACATAAGAGGGACTCCAGATGAAGAAGGAGAATCCTTAGGTGAGCAAAGAATTTGACTTAATGGAAGGTGATGGGGGGAGGGGGGACACCCCAATGAGCATGATGTACTTTCATGAACACATAAAAGTCAATCATTAAACTGAACTTTAGAAGGAGGGAGGAAGAGGGAGGGGGCTGGAAATTCGGGAAGGGTTAAATGAGAAATGTGTGCATGTATGCCTTTACCTTTACCAGCTTGTACCTAACAAAGATGTATGATTACAATGCACCAATTAAAAATACATAAATAAATAAATTGTAAAAAAATAAAATTTTGTTTTAGCAGCAGTTTAAGAAGTCAAAAATTGTCAAAGATATAGAAATGCATGTGTCCATCCCTTAACAGTTTTATTAACTGTAATATAAGTTCTAAATTAATCAATGCATTAGGTTTATCAACATAACCTGATTCTTTTTATGATACAATGATCAAATATTAGCAATATCATAGGGCTCACCTGTAGACAACTTAATGACTCATATAATTAAAAATATAGAGTTAGATCTGGTGTATCCTCTGTCAGCATTCTGTCGTTATGGGGTTGATATTATAGCCTGGGAGGTTCCTCTTGTGAGGTTAAGATGACTTCCAACAGTTCTTAATACTACATACTTTCTCATTCTTCTTAGTAAGGAGGAGGGAATGTCCTCTTCACCACATTCCAAACAAAAATCCTGAGATGTATTCTAGACTTGCTTAGGTCTTTTTCCTACCCCAGATCAAAACTACCTACCTGTATTAGTTTGCGGAGACTGTCAAAACAATGTGCCACAGACTAGGTGATTTAACATAAATTTATTTTCCAACAAATACGGAGGTTAGAAGTTCAAGTTCAAAATGTCTTCAGCATTTATTTCTTCTGGATGTCTTTCTTTTTGGCTTGAAGATGGCGATCCTCTGTGCATTTTCACATGATCTTTTCTATGCCTGCTAGTTTGTCTTCTAACCTTCTCTTTTTATCAGGACATTACCTGTATTGGTTGAGGGCCCATCTTTATGACATATTTCACTTTTTTAAGATTCCACATATAAGTGAGATCATGCAATATTTTTCTTTCTGTGTCTAGCTTGCTTCACTTAGCAAAATGTTCTCCAGTTCTATCTATGCTATGGTAAAAATAATATCTTCCTTTTAAGAGTCTGAATAATATCCCATTGGATGCATATAACATCTTCTTTACCCATTAATTTATAGTTGGGTGCCTAGGTTATTTCCATATCTTGGCTATTGCAAATAATGCTACAATGAACATCAGAAAGTTATAATTTCATTTGTTTGGGGGGTATACTCAGAAAAAAGATTTCTGGGACATATGGCAGTTTTATTATTTTTTAGGCACTTCCATACTGTTTTACAAAATGGCTGTGCCAATCTATATTCTCACCAAAAGTTTACACGGTTCCTTTTTTCACCTCCTCACCAAAACTTGTTATCATTGTTTTTTTTTTTTTTTTAATATAATAATAGCTTTCCTAGGAGGTATGAGGTGGTATCTCATTGTGTTTTTGATATTCATTTATCTGCTGTTTATTCATGTTGGGCACACTTTAGTGTACTTTGGGGGTGTTTTAATATCATCCTTTAAGAAATATCTATTCAAGTCTTTAGACCATATTTTATTCAGTTTATTTGTTGTTTTCCTATTGAGTTTTGTGCATTTGTTTATTACATATTTTCTACATTAACACTGTATGATATATATGGTTTTAACATATTTTCTTCCATTTCATAGGCTGCTTTTTCACTGTGTTGATTTTTCCCTGTGTTGTGCAGAAGCTTTTTAGTTCAGTGTAGTCCCTTTTATTTATCTTTTCATTTTGTAGCCTGAGCTTTTGATGTGATATTCAAGAAATTATTGGTAAGTTCAATGTCAAAGAGCTTTCTCCTAAGAATTTAATGCTTTCAGGTCTTATGTTTAAGTCTTTTATTCATTTTGAGTTGATTTGTATGGATGGTGTAAGATAAGAGTTCAATTTCATTCCTTTGTATGCAGGAATCCAATTTTCCTAGTGCTATTTACTGAAGAGACCATCCTTTCCCTATTGTGTCTTTTTGGTGCTCTTGTCAAAAACTAGTTGACTATGTATGTTTGGATTTATTTCTGTCTCTGTATTTTGTTTCACTTGTCTATTTTTCTGTTTTTATGCTAGCTGATTACTTAGCTTTGTAATATCTTTTTGCATTAGAATATGTGATGCCTTCAATTTCATTTTGTTCTTTTTAGTATTTCTTTGGCTACTTTGTGTCTTCTGTGATTCCATTCAAATTTTAGGGGTATTTTTTCTAGTTGTATGAAGAATATCTTTGGAATTTTGACACAGATTACACTGAATTAGTATATTGCCTTAAGTCAGTGATTATTTTAAAATATTAACTCTTCCAATCCATGAGCATGGGATATCTTTCCAATTATTTTATTTCATAATTTTTTTTAGTTTTTGCTGTATAGATTGTTTAATTTAATTTCTTGGTTAAATTTATTCCTATTTTATTTTTCAATGCAATGAAATGCTTTTCCTGTTTTGCTTTGGATTGGTTATTATTTGTGTATAGAAATGCCAGTTTTATTTTTTAATTTAGTTTTTTTTGTGTGTGTAGGTGGGGATATTGGGGATTGAACCCAGAGGAGTTCTACCACTAAGCTATACTTCCAGTCCTTTTTATTTTTTTATTTTGATACAGGCTGTAGGTAAGTTACTGTGAAGTGGCATCAAACCACAATCATCCTGTATCAGCCTCACAAGTGCTAGGATTAAAAGCGTGCACCACTGTGCTTGGCTTACCATAAATGTTTATGTTGATTTTATATTCTGCAACTTTACTTAACTCATATCTTAGATCCGAGAGATTTTTGCTCTTGTTGTTTTACAGGGGGTAAAGTTTTTGGAGTTTTTTACATATAGGATCATGTCATTTGCAAATGAAGATAATTTTACCACTTCCTTTACAATTTATATACCTTTATTTCTTTTCATTTTATAATCATTTAGGGGACACCTTGAATAATTATATATAAACAATTTGTATAATATAGAGGAAATGAATAAATTAAAAAAAAAACATCCTGCTAGCATTGCATCAGGAAGAAATAGAAAGCCTGAACAGACAAATAATAGAGATTAAAATCATAATTAAAAATCTCCCAAAAACAACAACTAAAAAGCCTGGGACCAGTAGGTTTTAAACCTATTTTTAAAGAAGAATTAATTTCAGTACTTCTTAAATTCTTTTAAAAATTAGAGCTGAAGTAAACACTTCACGCATTTCATGAGGCTGCCACCACCATGATACTTAAGCCAAAGATACAAGAAAATTATAGACTAATATGTATGATGGACATTGATGTAAAAATCCTCAATAAAGTATTTGCAAATCAAGTTCAATAACATATAAAATATCATATATCATGATAAAGTAGGAATTACTCCCAGAATATAAGACTGGTTTAACAAGCAATCAATCTATATAGTACAGCACATTGATATATTGAAAGACTAAATACACATGATCATATCAATTAATTCAGAAAAAGCATTTTACAAAATTAAATATGCTGTCTGGAATAGAATCCCAGAGCATTTTAGGTATAAAAAAGATAGTTTCTCACCATAATAATCACATTTATGAAAAACCCACAGCTGGTATCATAACCAAAGAGAAGAAAGTAAATAATTTTCTCCATGGTCTGGTAAAAGGCAAATGTAACCATACTCTGAATTTGAAGATGTGCATTAACGACTCTCATAAAATTGCTTCTATTGTACTTTAGCTCTTTACACTCATCATTCTGAAAATGATTCATACATTTACCACCTATGGTTTAGATTTCTCAGGAATGTAGGAGAGTAGCTATTTATTTACAACTATAAAGTAAATCACATTCAGCCAAAGCACTGCAGTTCATAGCCTTAGAGAAATTGAGAGTTAAAAGGAACCAATGTCATCATGGAGACCAGCACAATTCTATGGAAATTTTGGTGATGAGAGAAATTGAATATTTTTACTTTCTAGTACAGTACAGTAGTCACATGTGGCTGTTAAGCACTTGAAATGTGCATAGAATGAGTGAAGAACTGAATATTTTCATTTTATTTAATATTAATTAATTTAAACTTAAATAGCCACATGAGGCTTGTTATCACCATTGGGCACAGCATAGATTTAGAAAAAAATAATATCATCATAGCAACTGTGTATTGTGTTAAATGCTGACAACTATGTCTTTCTGACAACCTCATCAGGCAAGAACTATTATTATCTTGTTTTCAAATGGGGTAACCAAGGCTTAAAGTGACTGACTTCTCAGTCCTGAGGTCTGGATTATTTGACTCTAGACCCACTGTTTCACTTTGTAGGTAAAAAAAAAAAAAAAATCAACTCCAGTGGGTATAAATGCTCACTTAGTCTCATTGATTCTTTTTTTTTTTTTTTTTTCACTTTGTCCTCATCAAATCGTCTTTTCTCAGAGCCAGGTGTGGTGGCACACGCTTGTAATCCCAGCATTTGGGAGGCTGAGACCAGAGGATCTGGGTTCACGGCCAGCCTCAGCTACCTAGTGAGGCATTCCGCAACTTAGTGAAACCTGGTTTCAAAATAAAGAATAAAAAATAGGACTGGAGGTGTAGCTCAAAGGTAGAACACCCCTGAGTTCAATCCCCAGTACCGCAAAAAAAAAAAAAAAAAATCATCTTTTCTCTACATTATAATGACTTCAAATTCATACAAACAAACATGTACATAGGTTTTGCTTTGTTTTTCTTCAGGTCCCACCCCACTCCCCACCCCTCCTCATACATTATAATAAAATTTGTAGTGATACCTTCATACACAGGCATAGCATCATTTGAACTGCTTCCTGCATCATTCTTCTTTTTCATCTCCCCACATCTCTCCATCGATCCCCTCCACTATGCTACTGGTCTATATCCTCAATTATCTAAAGTCCCTTTCGTTTCCTATTTACTCTCTAGCTTCCATATATGAGACAGAACATTTGACCATTGACTTCCTAAGACTTGCGGATCTCAATTAGCGTAATATTAAGATTCTTAATGCCAGAGTTTAGACTATAATTCATACCATCATTAACATCAGTGGGCTTCAGATCCAAAATTTAGTGCTATTCAAGTCTAGACATATTTTTTGAGTGTCTAGAAAAATTTCAGGTCCTGGACACCAGAGATATAACAGCAAACACTGCACCTTTTTGGATCTTCAGTTTACCTGGGGTAAGATGTGCATGATCAACATGATAAGTAGTAAATTACATAACAGGTTAGAGGGTGGTAGGTGTTCTGCAAAAGAAAGAGAATGAGTTAGCTCTGAAAATAACTGAAGAAAAACACTGATGGCAGGTGGACTAAGTCAAAGAAATGTTGTTGAGGCAAATATGTACCTGGAAACTTCAACAGCCAGGAAGCCAATGTGACTAGAGCAGAAGAAAAAAGGGAAGTCAAAGGAGATGAAAGGTAAGATCTTTGTGTGTAACACTGAAGTACAACTGCATTTTTAAATTTTAAATTAACTGATAGGGAGATTTTATTATTAACTGATAGGGAAAAATGTACATGCTAATGAAGGTTGGTCAGTGGATGTTCAGTTACCATGAGATAGGACTGAGAAGTTCTGGGAGAGGGACATACCCTAATGCACTTGACGTGTATTCACAAACACATCAGAGTCAACCACTAAGCCCAACATGAGAAGGAGGCAAGGAGGAGGGAATGGGGTGAGAATTGGGGAAGAATTAACTGAGACCTGTGTGCATGTATGCCTCTACCAGCTTGTACCTCACAAAGATGTATGCTTCCAATGCACCGATCAAAAAAAAATGCAGATATGCCTTTATCTGACTCAACATTAAAAAAAAATGATTGTTCTAATTGTTTTTCAGGGCTAAACAAAAGACAATAAAGAGATTCTGGAGTATTTAGGATGACTAGTGATGGTATCTCACTAATGGTGTGATGTGTGATCAAATTCTCTATATATTTTTGTGGTATAATTAATTGAACTTTTTCTAATAAATAGGATTTCAGGTAAGAGAAAAGAAGAAAAATGACATACAACTTTAAGATATTGTGGCCTGAGAAGACATAAAGTGTTGAATCAATGATAATATTGAAAACTATATAATTAGAGCATGAGTGGGGGAGAAGACCAGAAGTTCAGTTTTGAGATATTTAAAATGTTAAAGAGTTTGGGCTATTAGTTGTAAAGTTGAGATATTCAGAAAATGGTATGATACATGAGTCTAGAACATGAAGTGTTATCTAGGCTGATTAAGTCAATTTTGGATGAGTCAGCATATAGATGAAATTTAAAACATTCAGAGGAATTATTGTATAACAAACATAAAAATTAAGCCATGGGCATTCAACTGTTACAAGGCACAGAGAGAAGAGTAAAAAACCAGCAAGAGATGGTGGTGGAGTGGTTAGTGAAGTGAGAAAAAAAATGAGTGCAATGTTCTGAAAGCTAATCAAATAATATATGTGGGTTCCAGGGAGTGATCAATTATTTCAAATGCTGATAAGAACTTATAAAATGAAACTGAGAATTTTCACTGAATTTTGCAAATCATTGGCTGTATTATTATCAAAGCAGGTTTTTTGGAGTTTAATCATGAAAATTTGGTTGAAGTGCGTTTAAGAACAAAATAGAAAAGAAGAATTACAAATAGTTGGGATAGACAATTCTTTTCAGTCATAAAGAAGTCAGAGCCATCCCTGATTGAAGATTAGATTCAAGCAGAGATATCTGACTGTTTTTATGGAATAAATTTTAAACAGTGTTTTCATTCTGTTGGAGACAATACAGGAGACAGAAAAAGAAGAAACAACTGAGGAAGATATTGCTATAACAAAGTGGTTGAAATAGGGAGAGGGGATGGAATTTAGTATAGAGTTGGAGAGATTGGTTACATCTTGAGTGTGAGACAGGAAAACAGAGAATGCATGTGCAAATGCTGTTCTGTGGGAATTTTTAAAAAATCTGCTAGGTTTCTTTTAGACCAAAACAATTAATAAACTTTTCATTTGGTCTTTGGTTTCAAAATTACTCTAATCACTTTCATTTTCACTTCATTTCTTTTTTTTTTTTTTTTTTTTTCGGTACTAGGGATTGAACTCAGGGGCATTTTACCTCCGAGCTACACCCCCAGCCCTATTTTTTATTCTTTATTTCGAAACCGGGTCTCACTAAGTTGCGGAATGCCTCACTAGGTAGCTGAGGCTGGCCACGAACCCGGATCCTCCGGTCTTAGCCTCCCGAATGCTGGGATTACAAGCGTGCGCCACCACGCCCGGCTTTCACTTCATTTCTATTTGTTTATTCCTTTCACTATCTTTTAAGAAAAACTTACCTATTTGGAGACTAAGAAATACGTTTGTGGCAAATATTGCTAATTGATTATGTAATATATACTTACTCTTTCTTACCAAAAAAAGTTTAATTTTATTTGATGGAAATGTGATAGCTGAGTTCTTTTTGCAGGAAGTGATGACATTGTCTAACTGATCTGCCCAATAAGAATGAGGCTGAGATAACTGAAGGGAGAAAACAAAATTCTGATATATGCTTCCTACAATGTTTTTCTTTTTGTTGTTGCTGTGTGTGGTACTAGCGATTGAACCCAAGGCCACTGTACTACTGACCAGTACCTCTAGCCTTTCTTTAAATTATTTTTAATTTTGAAACATGGTCTCACTATGTTGCTGATGCTGGCTTTGAACCTGAAATCCTTCTGTCTCAGCCTCCCAATATCGAATTATGGGAGTGTGCCACAGCGCCTGTTTCTTTTCCTTCTTAAAATGAATATTGACTACATGATATTATACTAAGAATCATACAATCAAGAGGTGGTAACATGGACATGAAGGTGTCCATACTAAGGAAAGCAGAATAGAATGAGAGAAAGAGCCTAGACCACTAGTACTATTATTGAACTGTCATTCTAGATATGCAATATCTATCACATAAGATTTAAAAAAGTGTTATTGTAGGAGTGTTTTCCTTATTTGTAGTCTGTTTCTTTAAAATTTTTCTAAGTAGCTTTGGGCATTCAGAGTTGTTAATTCTATGAGATCTATGAAATGAATGTTCTTTTCCTGAGGCCCTCTCTTTGATCTCTTAGATTGATCCTGAGAGTAAGTTCAGAAGAAGAGCAAGACTTGTGGTAAGAACAACCAAAACAAAGCTTAGTTTTAGAAATACCTAGTATCTCTCTTCTCTAAATGGCAGGCTGCATATAGAAAGTCAGGTTCATTTTTCCATAAAGAAAAGGGATGCAAAATAATTTTCTTCATGTCAAATCTTTCATTGTTGACCTCTCTCCTTTCTGTATTTGAGTGCACACACACACACACACACACACACACACACACACACACATTCACAAACAGACACAAAACCACACTTGCATTTTATTAAATTTTACTGACAGAATCTAGGTTATCAATATGTAAATATTATACTAAAAAGACCAAATGTAATAAAAATAAACTAAAAAATGTATTAAAATAAAAATGAAAGCTGTTATGCAGAGTATCTATCAAAAATCAATTTTCCTATCTTTGGATTAAACATAAGTCACTAACGGAAAATGAGAAAATGGAAGAGTAAGCGAGGCTTATAAATGTTCTCCTCCATTTTTGTATATAATACATACACTATATGCTACAAATTATTATAGTTCACCCCAGTATGAAAAATAAGATAAAGGGAACAATTATTTATAATTACATATAATTTGAATGTTATTTATATAATTATATATAATTGCTCCCTTTATAGCAAAAATTTGCTTATTGGTTTTATGTATTGTATATGTGTGTGTCTGTGTGTGTATTATTTCATGACAATACTCTATGTGTCATCCACATTTCTGTACATTTTTTTGTAGCTTTCATCTTTTATTCTGGACTATATATTCAAAGATATTTGTATAGCAAGCATTCCAGGATGGTAGAGAAGTGTCTCCCTCTGAGGCAAGGGCAAATTTGTTTACTATCTAGGATATTAAAAATAATGGCTTCCTCTGAGGCAAGGTAGGTCCTCTACAGGTTCAGCTTGGACCTGTACTACTCTACATTACTCCTATGAGACTTGTAGGAGAAAGAGAACCAATGATAATATGAAGCACAGGCTTCTCGCTGTGTCATGAGTAATAGTGTATTTTATATTCACTCAGAAATCTTCTGCCTTCTTTTACCATTCTTGAAAATGTGGCATGGTGGCGCATGCTTGTAATCCCAGCATTTGGGAGGCTGTGACCAGAGGATCCGGGTTCAAGGCCAGCCTTAGCTACTTAGTGAGGCACTTAGGAAGACCTATTTCAAAATAAAGAATTAAAAAAATAAGGCTGGGGGTATAGCTCAGGGGTAGAATGCCCCTGAGTTTAATACCCAGTACCAAAAAAAAAAAAAAAAAATATGTTGTAAACTAATCTCCTAGCTTTCAAGTATGATAAAATCTAAATTCTTTACAGTTCTCAGCACACTGATAGTGTTATTCAATATCTTCACCTTAGTAACCACATGTGCCTAAAACAAAAATCCCATATATTCCTCTCACAACTTTTGACAATGTAGTAAAGAAATTTATAATATCACACACTATAACATACTTTCTCTATGAAACCTTCATTAGTACTGTATCTGAATTAATTATCTATCTATATTCTTTTTCTGCATAGAACTTGGAAATTTAGTTATAATTTAAATATTTCTACTCTTTTTAATTTAAATATTAGGTATATAATATTATTCCATTTGATTGTGAGTAATTTGTAGGACACTGTGACATTTTATTCATCCAAGATGACATTTTTTTCATCTGGGATTTCCCAAAGCACCTTTTCTAGGGCTTTAGCTAAACATTGTATAACACACTTGTGTAATTAACAAACAGAATTATATTATTAAAACAACTCATTAATATTGATTTAAATAATTGAATAGTATGTTTATTATTTAATTATAGCAGCACTTTAGAGTTTTAAAGGATTCTCATTTATTATCTAGCAATTAATTGTATTATAAAATTTTAGTGCAATAGAAATGTTACATATTAGATAGAAAGGGATTGTGTGGACCCAATTCTGATTTCATGAATTTACTTTTGAACTGTAATTACTTTGAAAATTACTTAGTTGTTTAATTTTTAATTTTTTTCTTCTCACAAGTAGTAAATAAAGTAAGCACTTAAAGTTATTTTTTCTTATTTTGCCTCTATGCTTTCTTCTAGAAAAATTTAAATCCATTATTCAATTCAAGAAACATTACAAAGAAAAAGACACTAAAATGTCTAGAGCTGTACATTAAAAGCCTTCTAAGAAGAGAGAAGCAATTTTCTTTGTATGTAAGGTGAAGAAGAATGTCAAAATTATCTTCACATAGAGTAATATTAACACAATATTAGAGCAGATTAAAAGTCAGAAATGAGAATTTTATGTGAAAACGTGTCATGTTATAAGTCATGTAAATTTTCTACTGTAATTATTGTTATTCTTTTAATCCTCACTTGATAATGCTCTTCATAATTACGACAAGACTCCTAAAGAATAGACATAAGTATAATTATTAAGAAATAATAGGGTTTAGAACACATTACACTGGCTCTTACTCTTTTAGCTATTATGTTAGACATGCTGAATTAACATATTTTGTTTTTCACTGAGATATTCTAGTAAGAATAAATTTTTTTACTGATTTTTTATTGAATCCTCTATGGTTACTGATTGTGTGTACATGTGTATGTATACAATCGTGTGGTTCATAGCAATGGAATGTATGTATGCATTCGTGGGTTCTAGGGGATGAGGACGTAGGATAGTAGGAAAGAGTTTTTGTTTGACACAGAACTTACCAAGATAGCTCATAATTCTGAATGACAGTCACAAAGCAACACAAGGAGAAACAATATTGATCAAGACCCAATATGGTGAAGTAAAAATTAAGGGTCACATAAAAATCTATTAAAACAATTATCCATGTATGAGCTCTGGATATGAAATATACCAGGATATTTTATCAAATAAATTTCTGTATTTTACCATGAAAATAACCAAAGAGCGAAGAGTAAACAGCTTCTTATAATAAAAATTAAACAAAAATCTAGATTAGTAGTATGTGATCTAGGAATTGTTCATATTTTCATTTAGAATTTACCAAAATATTTTGCACATAGTATAGTTATATGAAGTTTCAGGAAAATATTCTTATTAAAATATAGTTTAAGTATATTTAATGTCACCAAATAACTACAAAATTCATATTTATAGTGAAACAATGGTTTTTATTTTTTTTATTATTTGTGCATTGTAAGCATACATCTTTGTTAGGTACAAATTGATAATGACATATGTGCCCACATTTCTCATTTGACCCCTTCTCCCAATTCCCACCCCGCTCCCTTGCTCTCCCTCCCTCTCAAGTTCAATTTAGTGAGTAACCTTGATGTACATTAGGGTATCCCCGCCCCCCCCATCCCTTTCTGTTATATCAACTTCTTTGTTTATCGAGGGTCTCTCCTTTTCCATCTGAAGAACCTCTTATGCCCTATCTTCTCCCTAGCATCCACATATTAGGGATAACATGTGCTTCCTTACTCTTTGACTGGCTAATCTCACTTAACATAATGTTTTCCAGTTGCATCCATTTCCCTGCAAAGAACATGATTTTGTTCTTCTTTATGGCTGAGTAAAATTCCATTGTGTACATGTCCCATAGATTTGTAATCCATTCATCTGTCGATGGACATCTTGGCTGCTTCCATAGTTTGGCTATTGCGAATTGTGCAGCTATAAACATAGATACAAATGCTTTGGTCTGATAGTTTGGTTTCCATTCTTTTAGGTAGATACCCAGAAGTGGTAGTGCTGGATCATAAGGAAGGTTCATTCCCATTCATCTGAGGATCCTCCATACTGTTTTCCAAAGTGGTTGCACTAATTTCCAATCCCACCAACAATGTATTAGAGTTCCCACTTCTCCACATCCTCGACAGCAGTTGTTGTTTGTGTTTTTGATGATTGCCATTCTGATTGGGGTTAGGTGAAATCTCAAGGTGGTTTTGATTTGCATCTCTCTGATTGCTAATGAGGTTGAACATTTCCTCATACATTTATTGGCCATTTGTATTTCTTCTTTTGTGAAGTGTCTATTTAGATCCTTTGCCCATTTTTTAATTGGGTTATTTGTTTTCTTGGCTGTGATTTTCTTGAGTTCTTTGTATATACTAGATATTAGACCTCTATCCGAAGAGTAACTGGCAAAAATCTTATCCCACTCTGTAGGCTCTCTGTTGAGGTTCTTGATAGTTTCCTTTGCTGCACAGAAGCTCTTCAGTTTAATGCAATCCCATGTATTGATCTTCCTTTGAGTTGCTTGTGCTTTTGAGGTCTTGTTGAGAAAATTTTTACCTGTGCTATGTGTTCAAGTGTTGGTCCTATGCCCCTTCAAGTAGCTGCAAGGTCTCTTGCCTAACTTCCAGGTCTTTGATCCACCTTGAGTTGACTCTTGTGCAGGGTGAGAAAGTGGGGTTTATTTCCATTTTCCTGCATATGGTTAACCAGTTTTTCCAACACCATTTGTTAAAGAGGCTATCCTTTTTCCAGTGTATGTTTTTGGCTCCTTTGTCAAAAATCAGTTGACTGTAAACCTGTGGGTCTGTTTCTGAGTCTTCTATTCTGCTCCATTGGTCTATGTGTCTGTTTTTGTGCCAATACCATGCTGATTTTATTACTGTGGCTTTGTAGTAGAGTTTGAAGTCAGGTATTGTGATACCTCCTGCATGGTTCTTGTTGCTAAGGACTACTTTGGCTATCCTGGGCTTTTTGTTTTTCCAGATGAATTTAAGGACTGATTTTTCTATGTCTGTGAGGAGTGCCCTTGGTAATTCCATGGGTATTGCATTGAATCTGTAGATCAGTTTTGAGAGGATGGCCATTTTGATGATATTTATTCTGCCTATCCAAGAGCATGGTATATCCTTCCATCTTCTAAGGTCTTCATCAATTTCTTTCTTCAACTTTTTATAGTTTTCCTTATAGAGGTCTTTTACCTCTTTGGTTAGGTTTATCCCTAAGTATTTTATTTTTCAGGGTGCTATTGTGAGTGGAATTGTTTTCTGAATTTCTTTTTCAGTGGATTTATGGTAGGCATACAGAATTCAACCAAAAAACTTAGAGAACTGATCAACAAATTCAGCAAAATGTCTGGATACAAAATCAATCTTAGAAATAATGATTTTTAATATGCACTTGTTTTCATAGCAGCGCTTTTACTGAAATACAAGTGAATACAATAATAAAGTCATACTATGTTTTAGTTAATAATTTTGAAGTAAATTAATTTGATAATATATCCCCAGGGAAGGATATCTCTGTGTGTTTAAATAATTCCATACATATATACATATTTTTAGGGTGGGAGACATTATGTAATTTTGTTGTTTAATTTGGATCATGTGAATAAACAAAATGGATTTATATTATGATATAACAATTATTTATATAATGATTTATTGATATAATAATAGAATATTATATAAACCAGAGGACTGCCACTCAAATGTCTGAATGACCCAGGTTGTTGATACAGGTGACCTGAGTTGTATCTAGATCTCCCAGGTCTTTCTGAAAGATGAAACCCTAACTATTCAGCTCCAACAAGTCCTTACTTAGAAAATGCAAAGACAGATTCTTCACCCTTAACTCCACTCAGTATATAGCCTAGCAGAAATCCTCTTTTTCTCACTCTACCTTTGAAATTTATTTAAACTCTTCCTACCACATCAAGTAAATTTTGGCCAAGTCATTGTTACTGCTTAGCCTGTTATTGCAAAAGAATCCTAATAGATATCTCTATGTCTCTAGATAAGGAAGGGAGGGAGGGAGGGAGGAGGAAGGAAGGAAGGAAGGAAAGAAGGAAGGAAGGAAGGAGAGAGAGAGAGAGAGAGAGAGAGAGAGAGAGAGAAGATATCTCTCTTTCTGCCTTTCCAATTACCAAAAACAAAACAAAAGACAGTAATTATTTATATTCAAGTCAAGTTACACTATTTCTCACTCATAGTAAAAGGCAAAAATCTGTTATAGTTCACAAAGTCCAAAATATACAGATCCTCCTACTACCTCTATAATTTATTGTACTACTCATCAACTTTCTTCAATGTCATTGTTTTATCACTGAAGCACTCCAAAGGACTCCTACATCAAGATTTTTGGCTTTTTAAATTCCCCCTGCTTGAGAAACTCTATTTCTTCCATGCCACGCTATCACCTCATAATTTGATAAAAATCCCACATGATGTAACACTAAGTTGTTGTGTTGCAATACAATTTTGTGTTAACCACCACCAGAGTTAACATCAGAACCCAAAGTTAAGGTCTTAGCCCTCCATTAAAGTGTCCTTACTTCATACACCAGTCATATTTCTGGGTTTCCTCTGGTAACCTGTACATCTTATCGACTAGTTATAAATTTGGAGGTTCTTTTGACATCCTTAGGTTTAATAATTTTCAAGAACTCACACAAGTCAGAAAAGCACTATTCATGGGACAAATTCTAGGAGGGTCCCAGATGCAGAGCTTCTGTGCACTCCCTGTGCAATTGGGATACATTACTTTCCCAGCTCTTCCATGTGTTCACCAACCAGGAAGTTCTAGTGAACTTCAAAGCTCACAATTTTTATTGAGGTTTCATTATGTAGACACAATTGATGAAGTCATTTGCTTGACCTCAATTTCTATCCTCCCTACCTTCTAGGAAGGTCAGGTGGCCCCAAGTCCAACACTAATCACAAAGTAGTCTTTATTATAGCCTTGCATCATAATGTAGTTCAGAGTAATAGTGGCAAACATGCACACAGCACTTGGTGAGCCTCCCGCTGGCTATCATAATTGGCTTACATAATCTGAAGTGGTAATCTCAGTGGCCACCTGCATACCAGAGAGCTAGGGTGGTGGGGGGATGGGGGGTGGGAGGACCAGCATCTACCCAGTTGGAGAAGCTGGAGCCTCAGAACCCAATGGGTCAATGGCGCAGCCCCAGTCAAAAATGTAAAGGCCTAAAAACTCCCTGGATAATCATTGGGGAAAGTCCATGTTGGAAGAGTGAGGCTAGAGGTGGATATTCTCAGGGAAGAGCAGCAGCATCTGCTCAGGTAAGGATGAAACTTGACTTCCTGCCTCTTTCTCCTTCTTCTGCTCTTTGTCCCATCTGGGCCCCCAATCTGTTGGACAGTGCCAACCAAACTCAGGGTGGGAGTTCCCCCTCAATCTGCTGTTCCACATGCCAGTCAACCTATCAACACACTCCAAAGTCCCCTAAATATAGACATCTTCCAATTCACTCAAGTTGGCAATCCAGGTTAAGCATCATAACCGCCATGAAAATGTAAAACCCTGACATTCTCCAGCTTGCACATAGACAATTTTACCCCATCCTATTCTCTAGCCACCAGGAAAACGTAACCTGCTCCATATACCTCCAAACAACCAGTCAAGTCTTCTTATGTTCACCCTCCTCTCCCCTAGAAGTCCCTTGGGTGATCAATAAACTTTCTCCTCTTCTCTTGCTATGTGGAGTGCCAATAGTTTTGATATTTGAACTATTTTTTGGATGTGAACCCATCTTACTGCCCCCTCTCAATTTCAAAATACTATCATAATTAAAATTATCTCTCTTCCTTACATACTCAAAAGTAATTTCAATACACCTTTCCTGGTGTAGTTTTAGTCATAACATTTATCAACATCTGCCATATTAAAAATATTATTTTACTTGTTGTGTATCACTGTCTCTGGAATATAAACTCCACAAGAACAGGATCTATGTTTATTTTATATTACTATAATATAATGCCTAACATAGGAGTTAGGTATTCAATAAATATTTGTTCAAATAAAGCACTTGAACTTTTACTTTTACATATATGAAATGATATGCCATTATTTTATTTTAAATTAAAACTTTAGCCAATCTAATGATTTGAAATCATAACTATTTTTAACTTCTTTTTTAATTTTGCAGAACTGGGGATTGAACCCAGGGGCATTTTACCTCCAAGCTACACCCCAGCCCTATTTTTTATCTTTTATTTTGAAACAAGGTCTCACTAAGTTGTGGAGGGCCTCACTAAGTAGCTGCGATCCTCCTGTCTCAGCCTCCCAAGCACTGGGATTACAAGTGTGTGCCACCAGGCCTGGCTTTTTTTTTTTTTTTTTAATTTAACACTTTTGTGGCATTTTTTCTAAAGTTGGATGGCTCTACTAATCTCAACCAGGTTAACTTGTGAATCTTCAGTTGGCTTCTAATTATTCAAGTATTTCTGCTTCTGGAACTTGGCTGATTGTTGATTGGAGCAGCAGGGCCAATGAATCCTATAATTCTTGCTGTCCAGGAGCTTGTCCACCTTGTATCTCAATAGGATTTCAAGAACAATAATAAAAGTGTTCAAAGCTGGCATGATTATTTTTCTTGCCATCGCAAGTCAAAACTGGCCAAAGCCAGTCAAGACTGCAAAACTGAAGCCTACATTTAAGGGATAGAAAATTGCCTATATTATTATTATTATGCTGAGAGAAGATAAAAGTACACATTCCAAGGGATATAGATTTAGAGAGGAGAAGAATTTTTTTTTTTTTTTTTTTTGTGGTACTGGGGGTTGAACTCAGGGGCATTCTACCTCCGAGCTATACCCCCAGCCCTAATTTTTAGTCTTTATTTTGAAACCAAGTCTCACTAAGTTGTGGAATACCTTACTAGGTAGCTGAGGCTGGCCGCGAACCCGGATCCTCCGGTCTCAGCCTCCCGAATGCTGGGATTATGAGCATGCGCCACCACACCCGGCGAGAGAAGAATTTTTTGCAATTGATCACAGATCATTTTACTTATTTCTTCAAGGGAGGAAATATAAACATTTATCCTGCCCATTATTAAAAAAGAAAATGGCAAAACTGTTTGGAGCCCTTACTGTCCACTAGTCCCTAAGCTCTAACCAAACTTTTCTATCTGCATACCCTATCACTGATCTTAAAAATGAACATTGTCTGAGTTTCTATGATTATATTATTTTTCCTCTGAAAATCAAAATGTCCTTGATTTGGTTCCAACAAATGGCTATATATGGCAGAATGAGTGCAACCTTATCTTCTTATCTCCATTTAGGAATAGTTCCTATATTACATTTTTTAAAAATCATCTATATTTTATTCAATTATAATATTTAAGCATCTTTTTAGGTTGCCATTTTTTCTTATTCTTACCCTATGTAATTGATCTTCTAGGATACTGGTAGACATTCCCACTTCTTTTGTAAATCTCCACAGCTTCTCAGTTCATGCTTCATAGATGATTACGTGAGCCATGTCAACAATTCCTGGAGGCCAGAATTTTAAGCTTGACATTGTGCTTGTACCATATCTCAGGAAAACAAAACTCCCAATTCTAATTGGTGGTTGATGTCATTGAAAAAGGAGGAAAGCAAGACTAAAGGAATACTAGGTATCAAGGAAAGAAAGTCTGAAAAATAGATAGAAACACAATTACATCTTACTGTAAGTTTTAAGGAAGTATTTGCAATGTTGTTGAGACTATTTCTTATCTAAAGACAACTATATTTAGTTTAGGAATAGCAGTATTATTAAGATATAAAAAACAAAAATTGTACTGTATCACAGCAAATGACAGATAATTTATTTATCACACTTTTGTGTCAAAATAAAATATAAAAATGAAAAGAAATAATTTAGCTGAAAAATATTACCCAGAGTGACCTGTGTTATAAAAATAATGGTATCTAAACAATATGTTAAATGTTAAGTGTCATTGAGTTATAATCAAAATAAGTTTGAAATAAAAAGGGCCATAGCATTGGTAAAAATTACATGTAATGAATGATACAATTATGTCTTGATTATAGCTATAGTCCCTTAGATATGAAAAATAGGTAGAAATAAGTAGGTAGACATACATTTTAAAAAGCTTCACTGCTATCTTTTATTTATTTGCTCTAACATTTTTATAACAACTTAATTTCTGAAACTCAGTTTTCTTCAGATTTCTAGCTGATTTTTTTTACTTGATCACAGAAAGATAGTAGTAAAAAGAAAAATGCATGACGTCGTAACAGAAATACAAATCTCTTGATGTAAATTTTATAAACTATTACTTTCTCTCTATTAAGTTGCCAAATAGTCTCAAGTCTTTTGTATACTTAAGAAATTATTCCTTCTGTATGCTTTCAATGCTTGTAGTCAACATGAAGGGAAGAAGAATATGAATTTGTGAGATTCCTCAAATGACTGTTAGAAGATGTTTGGCTATGGCCAGTTATGGTATACAAGTGAGCACTTAGCTTCCCTTTTAAGATAAATGACAAACAGACCATCTTTTCTGGTGCAACATAAACTCTACTGTCCTTTGGTTTCCAATGAACCCTACTTTTCAAATACTCATGAATGAAGTAGTTAAAGTATCTTCTACTAATGTGAAATAAATTATTGATTCATTTTCTTTTCTTTTTCTGGTGTTGGGAATTGAATTAGGGACATTCTACCTCTGAGATACACCCTCAGCCCAATTTCTTTCTTTCTGTCTTTTTTATTTTTTTAATTTTGAAACAGAGTTTCACTATGTTGTGAAGGACCTTGCTAAATTTCTCGGGCTGGTCACAAACCTGAAATCCTATTTCAGCCTCCTTTCATTCATTTTCTAATATGACTTGGATCTAGAATATCTTCCAGTGGTTCATATATTTAGTGGTGGGGTTTTGGAGACTCTGATCTTATTAATAGATTAATCCATTGATAGCTGAATGGACTACTGGGAAGCGGGATCTACTTGGAGGGAGCAGGTCATAGGGGCATGCCCTAGAAGAACTTATCTTCTATCCACTCTCCCCACCCTAGTTGTCATGAGGAGAGCAGTTTTCTTCTACCAGGCCATTCCATCATGATATTCTGCTTCGCCTCAGACCCAGAGCAATGGAGCTGGCCAACCATGGGTGGAAACTCCTAAAACCATGAACCAAAATAAACTTCTAAGTTCAGGTTTTTATCACAGTGAAACAAAATGACTAACATGCCTGACTGTATGCTTCAGAAGACTTTGTAACTGGCTTATAACAAAATGTGGAGAGTAGGCTGTGCCTATCTTCGAGTTACTCCATGACATATAGAACAATAATTTTCATGTGCTGTGCCTAACTATTTCATTTTACAAAGCAGTAGCTTGCCATGAGTTATTTCGTTTTGAGTACCAGTGCTACAGAAGAATAAGGTAGAGACTGCACTCTTTGTATGTACAAGTAAACAACCATCATCATAAAACAATGAGAAGGGAAAAATTGATAAATAAATTAACTGTGCTAATAAGTTACTGCCACCTGTGTGTGAATTTATCAAATTAAATTAGTAGGATATGCATGCATGGGTGTATCAAACCCATACCAGAAAAAACAGGCCCATGAACTTATCAAATACATAAGACTATTGAATGAAGCAATCTCTTCTACTTGGTACCCATAACAGGATAAGCACTCCAAAACTGGTCATAGAGGCATTCTGACACTTGAACATTGTCCAGGAAAATTGCCACAGTGACAAACTTCTGATTCTCAATCCCCAGGCCTCAGCACTATAGTTTTCCTACCCATGATGACTATGCATAGTCCATCCAAGCTGACACCTCAAGCTGACCCTCTGAAACTGCCCTCTCTCTGGACCCTCACCTTGACAACTCTGTGGAAATGGTTCACAAAACTCTGATGTCCTACAGTTATTTATTGCATTTGTATTTACTCTCTGCCTATGCTCTTGTAAAGCTTCCTGAACCCCTTCAGTCACTTAACCCTTTTCTTATTCTTTCTGATGTGTTCAAAGGTGGGGTTTTGGGGAGGTATTTGGATGGACTACTGGGAGGTAGTACCTAGTTGGAGAAAGTAGGTCACTAGCAGCATGCCCTGGAGGGGTTTATCCTCTCTCTCTCTTTCTTTCTCTCTCGCTCTCGCTCTCTCTCTCTCCTCTTTCTTAGCTGTCATGAGCTAAAGAGCTTTCCTCCATCCCATCCCTCTGCCATGATGTTCAGCCTTACCTCAGGCCCAGAACAGTGGAGTTAACTGTCCATGGACTGAAACAAGTGATACTAAATAAAATTTTACTTGTTCAAGTTGTATGTATCATTTATATTGTTCAAAGAAAAAGCTGACAAACATAGTTTGAAATAATTAAAATTAAAATAATTGTATAAAAAGTTTTATAGAATATTTTTAAGAAGTAAGTTAGTTGGATCTTATACCATATGAATATGAATTTTAAAAAAATATGAAGCCGAACGTGGTGGCACATGCTTATAATCCCAGCATTTGGGAGGCTGAAACCTGAAGATCCGGGTTTGCGGCCAGCCTCAGCTGTTTAGTGAGGCACTGCACAACTTAGTGAGACCCGGTTTCAAATTAAAGAATAGAAAATAGGGCTGGGGGTATAGCTTGGGGTAGAATGCCCCTGAGTTCAATTCCCAGTACCCCCCCCAAAAAAAAGATGAAAAGGAGATAGAAGAGATTATTAGAGAAGGGGAAAGGAATAAGAAGTTGAAGAGGTGTCGGGGGCCTAGTTCCGCGGGCTAGACCTCGCCTCTAGATGGCGCCTGGCAGAGTTCCAGAAGCCGCTGCCGGATAAACATTCTAGGGCTGTGCCACGCCAGAGCGCATGCACCAGCACGCCCGACTCGTGGCCGGGCCAGGTGAGAGCTGTATGAGACACCTCGTGGCTTAGGCCGGTGCAGGTATAAAAACCTCCACCTCTCGCATAGAAGAAGCGCGGCTGAAAGCGCGGCTGAAAGAGCTGCTGGGGAAAGGCTGGTTGGGAAGTTGCTGGGCTGGGAAGTTGCTGGGAGAAGTTCTGGGAGGAATTGGTTGGGAAGAAGAAGCAGTTGGGAAGAGGTTGGCCGGGTTGCTGGGGAAGTCCTGGGAAGAAAGTTTGTGGGTTACTAGTGGAAGACGGGTTGCCAGAGAGAGGGGTTATTGGAAGTTTGTAGGAAAAGCACTATTTGGAAAGACGACCTCTGCACTGTGTTTGTTATCGTTTGTGCAACGCCTTGATCCCAGACAGAGAGAGATATAATAAAAGAGATTCGAACCAGTAGCATTTAGCCAGCGTCTTTTATTGGGACCTCACGGCTGAGGGTTCAGCCTGGGGCGCCCGATAAAGAGGGGTAAAAAGAATAGGGAAGGTGAATGTCAATTTACATTGTAGCACATGTAAAGATGTCAAAAAAGACCCACTATTTTTATAATTAATATGCACTAATAGTCTTAATAAAAATAAATAAGTTTGTTCATTTTAAGCAGGCAGGTGGGATTACTAATATAAGTTACATATGTACTTGAGATGTAAGTTTTGAAAAAGGCATATGCATTTAGTGTATACTAACAGAAACTGGGGCTTTTATAGATTCATTCAATATTCTCAAGGCTCTTATATAATAAACATTAATATTTATATAGGATAAAAGTAAACATTTTTTCAATTTATAAAGTTAATCAATAATGAACGCAGTATTTGAATCAAAAATTGCCTGACTCCAAAGTCAATGCTTTCTCCTTTTTGATTTAGGATTCATCCAAAATATGTACCAAATCCATAAGAAAGATAATTAAAAAATGCTAAAGGTGCAGAGAAACAGAAATAATTAACTGAGTTTGAGATTATTGAAGAATTATTAAGAACAAGGTGTTAATATATCTAGTTTAGGTTTTAATTGGCATAAGAGTGGCATTCCAGGAAGAACAATACACATTTGAAAAGGCAGAGAAGTGGTTCATTTATGAATTCTCATGAGATTCTATACATATGTTGGATGGAATATGTTCCTAAGGTACAGGTGAACATAAGAGTAGGAACATACAGTAAAAACTAGGATTCGGGAGTTTATATTATAGGCAAGTGGGAGCCAATAGTCATTTCTTAGTAGAAGAATATACAATGAATGAATAAATTAATAGATAAAATTTATATCAATGGCCAGATATTTAACGTTAAAGTTTTCCCCTTAAATGATCTATACAATATTTCAGAGACTTTTATGATATTATAAATAAAAAACATTTTTATCTTAGTATGTTATATATGAACAAAAGCATTTTTTAAAATGTTTCATTATGCCAGGTGTTGGGGTACCTGTAATCTCAACTACTAGGGAGGCTAAGGCAAGAGAATACTAAGTTCAAAGCTGGCCTGGACAATTTGGAGATACTCTGTTTCAAAAATAATAAAATAAAATAAAATGGGCTAAAGATGTACCCCAGTAGTAAAGCACCTCTAGTTTCAAGCTCTAGTATTAAAAAAAAAAATCATTAAAATGGCAAATACACCAGCTTATTTTCTGAACAGACTTTACTTTTTTTGTGTGTGTGTTACTAGGGATTGAACCCAGGGGCATTCTACCTCTGAGCTATACCCCCAGTCCTATTTTTTATTTTTTATTTTGAAACAGGGTCTCATTAAGTTGCAGAGGGCCTCACTAAGCTACTGAGGCTGGCCTCGAACCCGGATCCTCCAGTCTCAGCCTCCCAAGTACTGGGATTAAAAGCATATACCACCATGCCTGGCTTGTACAGATTTTACTTCTGTAACTGCCTTCCTGAAAACTTTATTGACATGAGAAAGTTTTCTGTGATAGACAGGTATTTCATGAAACAGCTGTTTAATTGACAATTTTTGAATTCCATCTTCATGTCTATTCATTAGTTATTCATTTGGAGATTAAAAAAAAAGGAAGCCCATCTGTATTCTCTCTCCCCCTGCCCAATACCAATTTTACATTTCCTGATGTGTCTAACTTTGCATTTGCAGAGGCATGTGCCTATTATTTGATGAATATGTCATCTTATTCACAGAATAGGTGACAAATACTTCCCACATTGATTAGTAGTTCTCACCTAAATTATTCTTGAGAAAACAGTCTTTAAAGACACCACCAGATGGTTTGCCTCACATACTTGAGGAGCAGATTGGCAGTTTTAGGTCTGTTTCAACACTTGTTGAGTGGCTATTTCCTATCTTCCCCCTGGGTTAGGGTGCCAGGTAGATTTATGTGGAACAACATACATGGGAAATAAATTCTCAGTAAGTTCTTCCTTAGCAAGTCATTATGCAGAAGTCTGGCAGACTGAGTTCATATACTGAACAACTCCTCAGTGCTTCAGGAATGTTTTATCTTGCTGGGGTTATTTGCTGCAATTGAAATGAGGTCAGGAAGTCTCTTCAATTGATCATGCCACACCAATTATTCTGATTCCTCATCTAATGCTGGGTAAGATGATGTAATTAGCTCTGCCAGAAAAGGCACCATTCCAGAGGTCATTCTGAGTCCTGTAGCTAGAGTAATTACTACTATACTGAGCTGGAAATGAAACTCCTTCCACCAACTTCTACCATTCAAGTCACAACACTTCCTTTTCATTTTATATCTCCTCCCCACTCTAATCCAAGGGCTCATAGGTATTCAGAGATTTAGAGTGTTGTACTGCCACTTGCATTGTCAAATGTAAAGCCATTCTCAGAATTTCATGTTTTAATCTTCATTTGTCATTGACCAGTAGATTAGCCAATGCTGAACATTTTGCTCTGTGACATGGCAAGGCTTAAATAATTTCTTAAAAACATTGATTGTTTAGGAAATGACTTCCTTACTCTGATGACTTTGTCAGAGGGATAAAGTGAAAAAATTTTTACAATTCTAATTTAGTTTTCCTTTTACTGAATATTTTAGAAACTCATTTCACTTTATTTTGATATTGTGAATTGAGAATGTTTTTATTTTCTCCAATGTTTCACCTTTTGCATTTAAATTTTACTGTTTATTCAATCTGAGCTGAAAAATCCATGCAGCTCATTATCAAGATGTAAAGGAAAATTTCTGTGGTATGCAGCATGCACAGGGATCCATCTCCACCCCAACAATGTCTGCATGTTTATTGCTGAATTATGTGAATATACTATGTTTCAACAGGAAAAAAAAAGCACCTTGCAGATTTAATTAAACTTATGGAATTTAAAATTGGGAGCCCATCTATAGAAGATTATCCAGATAGACCCATTTTATTCAAATAACCCCTTGTTAAGTAGAGAAGCTACTTCAAGCTCGAGTTAGAGATACTTGGTACAAGAAACCAGAGTGATTTAAAATGTGAGAAGGACTTGACCATCTATTTCTGGTTTTGAAGATGGAGAGGGAAACAAGAGAGAGGATACAGGTGGCTTTGAAGAGGTGAGAAAGAGGAAGGAGCCCAAGATGGCATCTGAGTGAAACACCTCTCCTCAGGCGCTGTGAGCTCGAATCAAATCTGCCATAAAAGCAGCTTCTTGATGGAAGAAAAAAAGCAACAAAAAAGCGAACAAAACAATGAAATTTGAGCTACAACTAAAGAGACCCCAGAAAGCCGCCCAGGGAGAGACTCCAGAAAGCCCGACCACATGGCAGCAGCTCCAAGCCACGGAGTCATGGCTGCAGTGGCCTTTAAGCCTTTAAGCCAGCCACCCAGCTGCATACCCAGAGACCAGGCGCAGAGTAAGTGACTCCAGAACTCCACATCCTAACCAGGCAGCGAACCCCTGCACCTTAAATAGCGATGAGAACCCGAGATACAACCAGCATAAGCCCCCACAAGACCTCCCCAGCTCACCTCTCGCGCCAGAGCTGGAGCAGTGAGAGCTTGAATCAAAACTGCCACAAACACAGCTTCTTGATGGAAGGAAAGAAAAGCAAAGCAGCAAAAAAAGTGAATAAAACAGCTGAACAGAAACCAGGGAGAACAAAAACAAAGGAGCCAGTGTGTGCACACTCAGGCATGGCAGTGGCGTACACTGTGAACTGGCGGCCACCATCTTGCTAGCTGACATTTTGGCAGTCTCCAGGAGCAGCATCTATTAGCACCAAGACCTCCAACAACCTCTTATGCACCTAACGACCAGAAGTAGAGTAAGTGACTATGGAATTCCACACGCTAATCCGGAGGCATATCCCCACAGGAGCAATAGAGATCAAGAACACCTGGGACACCCCAGATCACCTCTCCCATTGGAACCAGAGCATCAGGGATTTGTAAGTTAAATTGCATCCCCGGGGTGCAGGGGCCCCTATACAAAGCGAAGACTCAGTCACCCACCCTTCAAGGGATTGGATAGAGCAGAAGTGTGGTAGGGTCCCAGTGTACAAAGGGCATAAGGAACTTCCAGGCACCCTGGAAAATGCCTGGCATATAGTTTGCACTCTTGCCACCAGCAAAGGCAGAAAGAGAGACACAGACAGGCCCTGTGGAGAGCACAGAGACACAAGCTTTCAGCAGGAGAGGCATCAGTGGAACCCCCTGCCTGCACTGATAGAGCAAATAAGAATGCCAGAGACACACTCGAAAATTTAAGCTCTGTATTTACAAACTAGCAGAGTTTTTGATTTTGTTTCTTGTTGTTGCTGTTGTTTTTTGTTTTTTTGTATTTTTTGTGTGGTATGTTTTATTTGTTTTTACTCTGTTTTTGTTTTGCATTGCCTTGATTTATTTATGTTTGTTTGGATGATTGGTTGCTTTGTGCTTATTATTATTATTATTATTTTTTGCTTAGTTTGTTGGATCTCCTCCTTATCCCTTTTACAAGCTTCCTTCCCTCTCTCCCATCTATATTCTTCTCTTCAACACTTTTTCTCTTCTCTTTTCTTTTTCCTTTTTTCCCTGACTCATATCAAGACCATCTCATACTACCACACTTAAAACGCTACATTGACTACCAGAATCCCCCAACATATCTACCATCTCTAATCTTTACACTATATCACCTCAACACACTCCACCTCTTATTCCACTGGACCATACCCTCTACTTTATCCTATTCTTACATTCATTACTGTGACTTATCACCCAACCTTTACCACTGAACACAGCTTGTTCCTGTACATACTTGAAAGAGCAGCAAAGACATATATTTAAGAACATTGGAACCAATGGGAAGGAAAAATAGCAAAGAAACAATGAGCCACCACAACCCCTCAATAACCCATCTCACCAGCCCAGAATGGCAGAGACTACCAGAAGAACAATTCAGATCTTTAATACAAGAAACAATACAGAATTTTAGGAAAGAATGTAGGGAGAGTTGGAAAGAAATAAAGAAAGAAATAAACAAAGAATCTGAGGACCTGAAAAGGAACCAAAAGGAAGTGAAAGATGCAATAACTGAAGTGAAACTATATACAGTAGATTAGACCACATGGAAAATAGAATATCACTCTTAGAGGATGACCATCCCAAAAATGAATCCATAGTACATAATTTTTAAAAAATTCAACATTATGAAGTGGACATCGATGAGATCGGGGCCAATTTCAAAAGAGCTAAAAGCACTTCAGAGAATCGGAATAGAAAGAATGTACCTCAAAAATCATAGAAGCAGTATACAAGAGGCCCACAGCCAACATCATATTAAATGAAGATGTCCATCAACAGATGAATGGATTACAAAACTATGGGATATGTACACAATGGAATATTACTCAGTCATAAAGAAGAACAAAATCATGTTATTTGCAGGGAAATGGATGCAACTGGAAAACATTGTGTTAAGTGAGATTAGTCAGTCACAGAGAGTAAAAAAGCACATATTCTCCCTAATATGTGGATGCTAGGGAGAAGATGGGGTATAAGAGGGTCCCCAGATGAAAAAGGAGAAACCCAAATGAACAAAGAAGTTGACTTAGCTGGAGGGGATGGACAGGTGGGGGGACACCCTAATGCACATGTTGTACTTTCACAAATATATCAAGGTCAATCACTAAAATGAACTTGAGAAGGAGGAAGGGAGAGGGAGTGTGGTGGGAACTGGGGAAGGAGATAAATGATAAATGTGTGCTTTTATCAGCTTGCACCTAACAAATATGTATGATTACAATGCACCAATTATTGTAAAAAATTTTAAAAAATAAACAGCAAAAACAAAAAAGAAATGAGAGAGACTCTCCACTCATAGTCATCAAGGAACCAGAGACCTTAGTCTTACATCTGCCTAGAAATAAATTCTGCCCAGGACCTGAATAAGTCTGAAACAGGAGTATTACCATAGTCTCTAGAAAGAAACAAAGCTCTTCAGACTCATTGATTTTGCCTGGTGAGATAACCAGAAAACAAGAGATCAGAATTGTGTCATTCTCTACCTAGGCTTCTTTAATATAAGACTGTGAATTTTTTTTAAAAAGTATGTTTATCACATAAAATTTGTAATATTTGTTCCAACAACAATAGAAAATAATTTAGATTTTGATATATGGAACTGGGATAATGTAATAATAGCTACCTAAAATTTAGAATATATTAAGGAATTTGTGAGTAGGAAGAGTCTTAAAGATTTTGAACATAATAGAAAAATTCTAGACTGCTTCTCAAGAACTGTTGGCAGAAAAAACACTATTAACTGTTTTAAAAGACTATTTGTAGAAATGTGTACTATAAAGACACACTGCTAAAATCTCAGAGTTGAGCATATTATTAGAAACTTAAAAGGGGAACTTTCATTATCTGGTGGCAGGAAAAAATGTAATGATGTCCAGTAGTTATGTAGAAATCTGAACCTGTAAGGAATGAGTTTAAATACTTAGCTGAGAATAACACTCAACAAAGTCCTCAGATTGTGTCCTAGTTTTGTCTTATAATTTATAATAAAATGCAAGAGTAGAGAGGCAGTTTAAAGGAGAACTGCTAACCTAAAACAAACCAGAACATGAAGATCTGGGAAAATTCTCTGCCTAACTAGATGGCAATAGATCCAAAGTGTTCAGTCATACAAAAGACTCTTGAACAGATGGAGGATGTGACTCAGATCCACTCAACCAAATCCACTCAACCAAGATTTTCTGGGAGACTTAAGGATCCATGTCCTTTAATCATCTCAACAAAAACCAAGAGTAAATGTGGATCCCCAAAATTTTGCTAGCAGAAAGCAGATGGGTAAAAGTACTCAGTAGTAAATATATGATGCTTTTTTATGAAAAAGGAAAGATGACTATGAAGGTGTAGCCAAGAGGGCAGAGGCTGGAGCCAAAAGCAATGGCAGTTACTCATAGTTGGCTTCTTTTTGAAATTTCTTGTACAGAGCACATTTTACTCTATAATTTTTGAATGATGATGTCCATAACTGTTTACAATATATTTTCCATTATTGTATATTGAGAATATATAACTTATGTTTTTAGTTTTATAGGCTCATAAATGGAGAGGAATTATATCTCACAAATTGTGTGCAATGGATTATATCAAGAACTTCCATCCTCATGACTTTGGTCAAGAGATTCTGACTTTCTGAGCTGATGAAATTTAAATTAGGTTTCGGATTTGAGTTGATGCCATAATGGAAAGAGCTTTAGGGAATTTCCTGGTATGAATATATTTTGTACTTGAGAGGGAAATGAATTTTTGAGTCAGCATGTATAGGCAGAAAGACTTACTAAAGATGTTCACACCTTAATAGCTAGATAGTGTGAATATGCTATAACACATGACAAAGGGGACTAAATTTATGACCTTAACATAAAAAAGATTATTCTCGATAACCTGGGTGGGCCTAATATAATCATATGAATCTTCAAAAGCAGGGAACTTTCTGCAACTGAAATAAGAAAGATGGGCCAGAAATTTTAAAAAAATGTCAGAGAAGGATTAAACATGCTATTTCTGCTTTCAAAAACAAAAAGAGAAACATGTCAAGAAATTTAGAGTGAAGTAAAATCTAAGATAAGTTGTAATTTATCATCTTAAAAAAAAGGACCTCTGTTCTATTATAACATGGACAAAAATTGTGCCAAATAGCTGAATGAACTTGAAAGCGAATTCTTTCCCAGAGCTTCAAGATAAGGTCTCAAATCAGGCAAAACCTTGACTATACTTCTGATTTATAGAACTTTGAGATAATATATCTGTGCTCTTTTAAACTGCTAAATTTGTGATAATTTGGTGGAGCAGCAATGGAAAATTATAAGGTTATAATTCAAATGTGATGCTAATAATTTGAAAGTTTATCTCAATCTAGGTCATTCTCCATTGTCACAATGGTACCTACTTCCATTGGGGTAAATTTTATGATTGTGCATACGTGTGTGTACCAGAGATTGATGGCCATAATGACCCCATTATTTACCCTTTCCTTTATTAAAGCCCTTTGTCACATCAATACAAATTTTCTGTCATGAAAAAGATGGAGCCAGCTTTCCTACTCATTGGTTCTGAGCTCAATCATGTAATTTATTTGACTATTGGAATGAGTAAAAGTGATGATATGGGAAGTCTTTTTTATTTATTTTTTATTTGACTCTCACAGGGAGAATTTTTTTCTTTTATCTCTGATATCAACAAGAAAATGAGGGTATCATGATGTAGATACACCTGCAAAATATTCACCTTGCCCCAGTTGTTTCAAACAAGGCCAACCTGGATCATCATATAGACAACTACCTTGTTAGAATATAAGTGAGTCTAACCAAAATGGCCAAAGCCACCTTGCAGATCACACTAGAGGAGTAAAGAGGAATAAATAACCGCCTATTTTATGTGGCTTTATGGTGTTATAATTATTTGCAATTCTACATTATCAGCTGATATATAAATAATGTAGTCTGATTATTTACATCAGTCCATCTTTCCATTAGAGTGTAACCTCCATGAGGGTGGGGATGACAATTCTATTCACTATTTTATTTTATTTATAACCCAAAAGAGGAACAAATAGAAGCTACTTCTTAAGTAAGGTAATTGGTATTATATAAATAATAATAATAGTAGAAAAATGAATATTCAGCTTCTTTAGGCAGTGTATAGAATATATTATTTGTGACTAGAATTAAATAATAAAAATACATACTTTGGAAGAAATGAGAGAGAGAGAAAGAATTACATAGAATGAAAAGCATAAAAGAGCTTCACTTACGTGACATGCAAGATAGGCAAAGAGAATTGATTGAAATGGAAGGAGTTAAGGATCTCAGTAGTAATAGAGGGAAAAGGGGGGCAAAATTGTATATTTTTGAAGGATCTTTTGACACACTTCTAACTCTGGTGTTCAGTTGTTTTTTTAAAAAATATTTTGACGTGTCTATTTAGATCCTTTGCCCATTTTTTGATTGGGTTATTTGCTTTCTTAGTTGCGATTTTCTTGAGTTCTTTGTATATCCTAGATATTAAACCTCTATCTGAAGTGTAACTGGCAAAATAGACACTTCACAAAAGAAGAAATTCAAATGGCCAATAAATGTATGAGGAAATGTTCCACATCATTGGCAATCAGGGAGATGCAAATCAAAACTACCCTGAGATTTCACCTAACTCCAGTCAGAATGGCAATCATAAAAAACATGAACAACAACACCTGCTGGCGAGGGTGTGGAGAAGTGGGAACCCTAATACAT
>PVLC010018732.1:0-31632 GCA_004027655.1 Graphiurus murinus
AAAATGCCATTTCTATACATTCAAATGAACAGCATATGAATAAGAGATGCAAAAAGTCACCTATGTTAGAGAAATATAAATTAAAGTAACAATGAGTTATTCTTTGTTTATTCTTTGTTTGGAAATAGGGTCTTGCTAAGTTGCTGAGAGTCTCCCTATATTGTTGAGGCTGTCCTTAAACCTGAGATTCTCCTGTCTCAGCCTCCCAAGTACTGAGATTACAGACATGGGCCGCCAAGCACAGATTTTGCTTTATTCTTTTAAATATAGTTAAAAAGAAATACATACACATTCTTTGACCCAGCAATCCCTAGAAACAAAAGCTATAGTATGTGAGGACATTTGTAGTGAGGCTGCTTGTTGCAGAACTGTTGGTAGTAGCCGAAGAGGGGAAATGAGTGAATGCTCATTAATGATTGAATAAATTACAGGCCATCCACAATGTGGCATTTTTGGCAGCCATTAAAAAGCGATGAATTAGAGCAATACTAGTGCCTTGGAGGGATTTCCATAGCATAATGCAAAATGAGAAAACAGGAGCCAGGAAGGTATGCAAGAAATGACAAATGCCATGCCTTGTATAGCACATGGACATACATATATTTGCATGGGATTATATGAGTATGGAGACCAATGTGGAAGAACATAGTCTAGGTTGTCCATGGGGATCACCAGAGAGAGGGAAGAGCTGTGTGATTATTACTTAAAATGATCATGTACTATTATTTGAAATGATGATTCAATGATTATTAATAGCCAGCAACTTAATGAAACAGATTATTAATTATTTAAAATGGTATGGGGAATAGGGGACTGAGGTGTCAGCAAAACAGAAGAACAATTACTACCTTTGCCTCAGTGACTTCGTCAGAGAAAGGGGCTTGAAATTCCTCTCTTATTTTGGCCTAAGATTTTAGGGAGGATTTTATGAGGTTATATGAAGGCTTTCTTGAAAACATTCAAGGCTCTGACCAGATCTGTCCTAGTGGGATTTATGCTGACGTGCATATGGTACTTATAATAGTGTCGTGATTTTGAGCAAATAGTTTTATTGTTCAAGGCCTAATGAGATTTCGTCTACTTGGCAGGGATAATAATAACTAACCTAATTAATAGCTGGAATCCACCCAGATGAACGATTGAAAGCATTCTGCCTGAATTAAATGCACAGTCTTAACTCTGATACAATTCAAGGATGACCCACTTACCCTGGTTGCTAAATCACTTCTCCTTTTGAATTTCACCATCTTTAGAACAGCATTGCTAGGTCTGCCAGGTGGAGCTGCCTACTCTTGGCCCCTGTGCACTTGGATTCTTTTGAACATGATAAAAGTTTCCGGGCTACAGAGAACATGGTTCTTCTATTAGTTTCCTAGAGCTGCTGTGACAAATGACCACAAACTTGGTGGTTTAAAACAACAGCAATTTAGTCCTTTCCCATCTGGAGGCCAGGGTCTCAAATCCAGATGTCGGCATGATCCAGCTCCCCCTGAAGGTCTGAGGGGTATTGTTTTGGTCACCATTCTCACTGCTACAGTCCAAAAACAACTGGCCATACAACTTAGAGGAAGGAAGATCTACTTGCTCATGTGTTTTGGAGATTTCAGAGGTTCAGTCCATGTCAGGCCAGGTCTGTGGAGCCCAGGGCATGGCAGCAGGAAGCAGAGAGAGGAAGAGAGCAAGGGCTCTGCTCTCACATCATGGAGACCAGGAGCAAGAGAGAGCCAGCAAGGGGATCCAAAGACCCAAGCACAGTCCCTAGGGCCACACCCCCAGGGACTCACCTCCTCCAGTCACGCCCACCTGCCTAGGTTGCCACCCTGTAAATCCACTGAAGGTCTCATGACTTAATTATATCAAATCTATGCATTAATACATGAGCTCTTGAGGGGGCATTCCATATCTAACCGTGTCTGAGAGGATCCCTCCTTGCCTGTCTTTATCCTTTGGTGGCTGCCAGTATCCTGTCCTCCTTGGTTTGCAATTGCATGGCTCCAGTCTCTGCCTCTGCCATCACACAGCAGTTTCTCTGTGTCTGCATCTGCCCTTTTTAAAAAAGTAATTAAATTTTAAACTAATACATTAAAAACTGGACATATGTATGGAGTCCCATGTGATGTTTCCATATATCTACATTGTATAGTGTTTAAATCAGGTTAAACATATCTTTCTTCTCAAACATGGATCTCATCAATTTACTATATATTTTTATTTATTTTTTGGTATTGGGAATTGAACCCAGGGGCATTCTGTCTCTAAGCTACACCCCCAGCCATTTTTATTTATTTTTTTTGTGGTACTGGGGATTGAACCCAGGGACATTCTACCTCTGAGCTATACCGCCAGTCCTATTTTTAAAAATTTTTTTTGTGGTTTATTATTATTTTTTAATGTGCTTTTTTAATTTTTGAAACAGGGTCTTGCTAGGTTGATGAGAGTCTCATTACTTGTTGAGGCTCTCCTTGAACCTGCAATCCTCCTGTCTTGGCCTCTCAAGTACTGGTATTACAGGCATGCACCACCATGCCCAGATTTTTTTTTTTTTTTGCTAAGTTGCTGAGGATGTCCTTGAACCTGTGATTCTCCTGTCTCAGCCTCCCAATTACTGTGATTAGGGGCATGTGCCACTATGCCTGGTTCTATATATTTTATAAAGAACTACGAAGGAGGAGTTCCAAGTTTCCCACACACAGAAATGGTGAATGTGTAAGGAGATGACAATGCTGATTGCCCTGATTCAATCCTTACACACGTCCACGTGTGCTGAATTACCAACTGGTGCCCCATAAATATGCATGATTATTTTGTGCCAATACAAAGTTATATTTCAGCCAGGCACGGTGGCGTACACCTGTAATCCTCGTACTTGAGAGGCTGAGACAGGATAATCTCAGGTTCGAGGATAGCCTTAGCAATTTAGTGAGACCCTGTTTCAATAGGGTTGGGGGTGTAGCTTGGAAGTAGAACCCCTGCTGGGTTCAATCCACACACAAAAAATTATATTCATGGGGGGGGGGGAAGATCACTCTAAAGACATTGAAAAAGGGCATTGATTTTTCTTTTTCTTCTTTAATTAAGTGGTAGCAAGTACTTGGTCCTCTACTTCCTGGATGCTTTGTGCAGAGTTATGTCTCCATCTTGTAGATGAGACAACAGGGTCCCTCCGAGTGGCAGAAAGGAGAGGTGCCAATGCCGTGCTCTGTCCACACCTCCACCACCAATGGACTGCTCACAAATTGCTTTGTCCAAGGCCATGTTCACCTGCACCCTCACGTCCCCTTCGGAGGAATTTCAATATCACCTAATTAGGTAACATGGTAACTGGGCAACCATTACTTATAATAGACGTGGAGTTGTAAATTATTCTATTTAATTAAGAACTGCGAGTTCCCTGTTAAAGAAAAGCTTATCATAGGTTAGTAAATTTATTGGGAACACTTAACTTTAGCTAATTAAGCTGTTTGAACTCGAGGCAAGGGCATTCATTAATAATCCAACCCAAGCAGTTAAGGGCAATTAGCGAAACAGCTGGTCTTCATCTCACCGATAAAGGATGGTTAATAGAGATCTTTACAGCTGTTATAAACTTCCCTTAAGCAAGATCTTCTTCAAAAGTTTGCATTAGTACAGAACGTGGAAGGGGAAACTAAATTGAAAAGAGCTGAACATTGGGAACAATCTGAGTGTCATGGTTCGCTATAGACTGTTCCCTGGAGAACTCATGTATTAATGTTCAGAGTTGATGTAATTAAGCCATGAGGGCTGCAACCTCAGCAAATGGATTTCCTGGGTGGTAGCCTAGGCGGGTGAGGTGTGGTTGAAGAAGGTGGGTTCCTGGGGGTGTGGCTTTAGGTGCTGTACTTTTGTCTTTGAGTCCCCTTGCTTGTTTGTGCTTTCTTGCTTTCGATCTCCATGATGTTGAGGGTGGAGCCCTTGCTCTCTCCCTCTCTCTCTCTTCCTACCGCTGGGTCCTGAACTCTGCAGACCCGGCCTCGCATGTACTGAACCCAAAGTAATCTCCCAAACTCTGAGCAAATAAGTCTTCCTTCCTCTAAGTTGTGCAGTGAGAATGCTGACCCAGATATTGGGTTTTCCAGCCCTGAGAAGAGAGTCAGAAGGAAAATGAAATCCTCCCTCAGCGACCTCTCTGCTAGCTTTTTCCATTTGCCTGACAGAGTCTGACCCCCCAAGTTGGTAGCAGAGTTATAATTATCATTCCCCTGGGAATCTTGGCTACCCCAGGAGCAAAGGGCAAGGAATGGTCACCTAAATATGCAGAGATGATATTTCCTGAAAGAAACAGGCAGGCTTTAGATCTGAAAAAAGGTGTTTTTCCTGACCTGTGGGTTCTTTACATTGTTGAGAGTCTTACAGAAGTCTCCTATGGTATATTCTATCGTCTGTTGATGTAAACTTTGATGTAGACATTTATTTTCAATACTGGGGATTAAACCCTGTGGCTCCCTACCATGGAGCTACATCCCCTACTTCCCTTCTTATTTTGAAAGGTTTTTTTTTTTTTGTATTTGGGATTAAACTCAGGGGCATTCCACCTCTGAGCTATACCGCTATACCCCCAGCCCTTTTTTATTTTTTGTTTTGAAACAAGGTCTTGCTGAGTTGTTGAGGGTCTTGCTAAGTTGCTGAGACTGGCCTTAAACCTGTGATCCTTCTGTTTCAGCCTCCCAAGTACTGGGATTACAGGCATGTGCTATCATGCCTGCTCCCTACCTTTTTTATTTTGAAATAAAATCTTGCTAAGTTTCCCAGGCTGGCCTCAGACTTGTGATCCTCCTGTCTCAACCTCCTGAGTCACTGGGATTACAGGTGTGTGCCATTGCACCTGTCTATTTAGACATTTTAAAATGGGCGTACTTGTCATGATTACCTTTCATTTCAAGAATAAAATTTCATGATTTATGCAGTGATTTGAGGGAAATTAGCAAGGCTCCCACCTCCTACAAGTAGCTTTTTCTCTGGTCAAAAGGTAAAGATTCTGGTTTGGGTTATACTGTGTCACCACAATATCTTTATTTTTTTCACTCCAACATCTATTGGGTGTCTATTGTGTGCTGGGCATTGTGCTCGCCTGTGATGTCACACAAGATGGCCACGGTTCCTGCTTCCTGAAGCCTGCCATCTTATGGGAGAGGGAAGTACGACATTAAAGTTCACAGGCAAGGTCATTACTGGCTGAGTGCAGCTGGAGGTGCCTGTCGGGAGCTCAGTGAGGTGGGGGAGGCAGCTGGAGTATGTACCAGCCTGCAGACCCTTGTGAGTCATTGGTCCATAGATAATTAAATCACAAGAGGGGAGAGGATCCCTTAGATAGGGAAGACAGTAAAGGATACAGAGAAGGGGTAGCTGGCTAGATAGGAAAACCAGGAGAATGGGTGACCTGGAAACCAGTGCAGAAAGAATTCCAAGAACTTAGTTCCCTAGCTGGGCATAGTGGTGCATGCCTGTAATCCCAGTACTTGGGAGACTGAGACAGGAGACTCTCAGGTTTGAGGCCAGCCTCAGCAACTCAGTGAGACCCTGTTTCAAAATAAAACATAGAAAGGGTTTGGGGGTAGCCAGGCATGGTGGTGCATGCTTATAATCCCAGTACTTGGGAGGCTGAGACCGGAGGATCCGGGTTCGCAGCTAGCCTCAGCTACCTAGTGAGGCACTCCACAACTTAGTGAGACCCTGTTTCAAAAGTAAAAGAATAAAAAATAGGACTGGGGGTGTGGCTGGGAGGTAGAATGCCCCTGGGTTCCATCCCCAGTACAGCAAAAAAAGAAAAAAGAAAAGGTTGGGGGTATAACTCAGAGGTAGAATGCCCCTGGGTTCCATCCCCAGTACAGCAAAAAAAAAAAAAAAAAAGAAAAGGTTGGGGTTGTATAACTCAGAGGTAGAATGTCCCTGGGTTCAATCCCCAGCAACACACACACACACACACACACACACACACACACACACACACACACGAACTTAGTTCCTTGATTGTACTTTGTATCTAATCAAAGCTTCCTTTGGCTTGCAGTAGTAGTTGAGTAACAGCTCCAATAACAGTCATAATGAAAGCAGTCAACATGTCTGTGCTTCGCACTAAGTTAAGCACCTCACCTGCTGAATTCCTTTGACTTCTCACTCCAACTCTGCGAGGGAGGGGCTCTCGTTATCCCTGTTCTACAGAGGAGCAAAGTGAGGCCCAGAGAAGTTCAGGGACTTGTCCAAACCTGCCTCCCCCTCCGCCCAACTAGGGTGGAGCAGAGCCAGAAACCTACAACTAAAATCCTTCCTGAAAACAGACGAGCTATATAGTTCCTAGGGAGTCCTGGTGGTAGGATGAAGAGAGATTCATTCTAATGTTTAACAAGTATCCATTAAAGACCTATCATGCATTGCTCTGGAAGCAGAACAGAGGCAGATGGCGCAAAATCTCTGCTCTGGTGGAGAGCACTGAGCCTCAGTACCCTCATCGTGGCGTGGGGGTGGTAAATATATCTACAGCATCAGCTTTGGAGAAAACTAAACGTGGTTTGCACACAAGTTGCTTAGAACAAGGCCTGGCATGTGGGTAACACATGGTACTTGACCATTGCCATGGAGAGACTGTGTTACTTAATAGTTAGAATCTGGTGCCTTCTAGAGCCAGAAGTTCTGGGTTCAAATCTCACTCTGCTGCTGCTTCCCGGCTTTAGGACAATGGGCCCATTCTTCATCCTCCCTGTGCCTAACTTTCCCCTTCTGCAAAATGGGAGAATTGTAGTTTCCTCGCTTCATATTAGGAAGATTCATACACCATTACATGTAAAGTACTTAGAGTGACAGGCGTGTAATCCTTGGGTTTAGGTCTGACTTCGGGGCTTGGGTCTGGTGGGAACACAGGTGAGTGGCATCCCTGTCCTTAAGGGAACACACTAATATCAGCTAGAAGGAAGCAGGGACAAGAAAACCCCGGGGATTTCCACACGTGGGTCGGTGACAGGCAGCCTGGGCTAGGGGGCTGAGCGGCCACAGTGGGAAGCAGTGTTGGGGAGGGCGGGGGACGCTCAGGGCGCCAGAATCACCTGTTCTAGACTCCCAGCCAGAGCTCCTTATGTCTGCGTGTCGCCCTCCCTCTGGCCTCTGCCCGGCTCCGTTAGAGCCTAATCATATTTGAAAGTAGTTTTTATCTGTGATTATTCATCTGTATGTGAGGAGCTTACGCATCTAAGCCGCCACTTCCATCAAATCCAAGCTCGTGGCCCTGTTAATACACAGAGGCCTGTGGCTGGCAGGGGACCGTCTCCAGCCCCTGCTGAGCAGGGAGATTTTAGGAATTAGAGGTGACCAGCTTTGGGGGAGGGGAGAGGAGGGAGAGGCAGGCGTGCAGGCCTGGAGACAGGGAGCAAAACAAACACAGGAGGACCAGCAGCAGGAGCTGGAGGCAGGCCCAGCGATCCACAGGTGGGCTTAGCCTAGAGGCTGGGCTCCCTAGACTTTAATAAGACGGTGTCCATGAAGGTAACACATTCGTGGAGAGACAGTATTTCATTCTCCCAGGTTCTCTCCAATCTGTGGGAGACCATGTCCCGGGCTGGGTTCATGCTCATACGCATGTTTTGGATTAATTCTCTGTTGAGGGGTAGTGAGGGTTAGGGTGGAATTTCTTCATTCTTTCCAGGGTGCTGGGGTGCTAGAGGAGGAGCTGGCCAAGGGCAAAGTGGGAGGCCTCAGTTTCTAGCCAAGGAAAAAAACAT
The DNA here is from genome assembly GCA_004027655.1 of Graphiurus murinus. NCBI lineage: Eukaryota > Metazoa > Chordata > Mammalia > Rodentia > Gliridae > Graphiurus > Graphiurus murinus. Next base: position 7,731 of record PVLC010018732.1, read on the forward strand.
CCGATTGCCCTGTGTCTCCTGCTGAAGTTTGTCTTATTTATTTCACAGCATTGAGATATAATTCGTATAGCATACGATTCATCCATTTAGAGCGTACAATCCAATGGTACTCATGGAGTTGTGTATCCATCACTGCAGGCAATTTTAGAGCATTTTCATCACCCGAAAAAGAAATATGTCTGTGAGCAGCAACTCCGTTTCTCCACAGCCAACTCACCCTTGGCAACCCCTGTGGACAGCCCTCTGGGTCTGTAGATTCAACCAACAGGGGATCAAAAATATTAGGAATAAAAAGAATACATCATGTTGAACATGTGTAAACTTTTTTCTTCTCATTTTCCACTAAACAACACAGCATCACAACTATTTACATTGTATTGGTTATGATTGTAATGTAGAGATGATTTAAAGTGTGGGGAAGATTGTGTAGGTTACACACAAATATTACATCATTTTGTATATGGAGTTGAGCATCCTCAGATTTTGGTGTCTGTGGGGGTCCTGATCCAGCCTCCTTTTGGGTACCATGAGATGATTGAAATCTACATTGTGTCTCTGTAGATTTGCCTGTTCTGGGCACTTCATTTAACTGCTATCAATATATTTATGACAATGTAATCTGTATTTGTAGAGAAATATATATCTAATGACATGTATAAGCCTATTTACTTAGAGTCTAAAAAATGATATCATATAAAATGCGATCTTTTGTGACTGTCTTCTTTCACTTAGCATAGTAGTTTCAAGGTTCATCTATGTTGGTTCAGTCCCTCATCCGTTTTCATTGGGGAATGATATCTGACTGTATGGAGATACCAAAGCTTTAATTGTCCATTCATCTGTTGATAGACATTTGAATTGTTTCCACTTGTTGGCTATTAGAAGTAATGGACGCGTGCTTTGACTTTGGAGAGACATGTGTAAGAATAAAATTGCCAGGCTGGTTTCCAAGATGGTTGCATCCTGTTATTTCCCCACCAACAGTGTATGTTTCCACATTCTTATCATCACTTGCTATTCTCTCTGTCTGTCTGTCTCTTTGTGGTACTGGGGATTGAACTCAGGGGCATTCTACTCTGAGCTACACCTCCCCAGACCTATTTTACTTGTTTACTTTTTGAAACAGAATCTAAGTTGCAGAAAGCCCCGCTAAATTGCTGAATCCAAAGGCCTTTCTAGGCCCCGTGGAATCCCTTCTGTGTCGGCCACAGTTCCCCATCTGGTTCTCAGATTATTCCTCCCTGTGCACACGGCTCCAGCCAGGCTGGGTTTGGCCTCTTCCCTCACATCTTAGGCTGCTCCTTGCCCAGGCCTCCACACTTACTATTTCCTTTGCCTTGGATTCTCCCACCCCTAGATAAGCTGCGGCTGCCTCCTTTACTTCCTTCTGCTCTTTACTCCAAAGTTACCTTACCCCTGTGGGTATGGTTTGGATTTGAAACCTCCTCCAGACCTCACGTGGTAGACAGGGCAGCCATGTTGGGGGCGGGACTTGGTTGCTAAGGACGTCTGGGGGCGTGGCCAGGAACGGTGTTTCCGGGCAGGCTGCGCAGCTTCCGCTTCCGGCTATTACCTCTTCCCTGCAGCCAGGAGCAGCTGGGGCGCTCACCCTCTCTCTCTGCTCCCGGTCATGATGCCTTGAGGACCTGCAGCCCTGGCTCCTGCCTGGCAGCCGGTCTCGGATGGACTGAAATCTTCAGAACTGTGAGCAAATACAATTCTTCTTCCTCTCAAGCTTGCAGGTCAGGGGTTTGGGTCACAGCGGTGGGAATGCCGACTGAAGCGCAGTGCGATGCCCCTAAACATGTAAAATCTCACCCCAGTAGCTGTTCCTTTCCCTCCCCTGGTTTACGTCTCCTCATTAACACGTTTTTGCTAATATTTATTTTCCCTGTTTACTTATTTATTTTTGCCTTCCCAACTCAAAAATAAGTGCTTCCAAAAGGGCAGAAGTCGTGTTTCTTTGCTACTATATCCCCAGATTCTAAAAACAGTACCGGCGCATAGTACAAGATCAATAAATAGATGTAGAGCTGGGCATGGTGAGACCGGAGGATCCGGGTTTGCGGCCAGCCTCAGCTACCTAGTGAGGCACTCTGCCACTTAGTGAGACCCTGTTTCAAAATAAAGAATAAAAAAATACGGCTGGGGGTATAGCTTGGAGGTAGAATGCCTCTGAGTTCAATCCCCAGTACCACACCCACACACACACAAAGATGTAAATGAAATAATAAACAGGATATATATATATATATATAGTGTGTGTGTGATACTGGGAATTGAATTCATTTTGCTTCTGAGCTACACCTCCAGCCATATTTTATTTTTATTTTGGAACAGGGTCCCCTAAAGTTGAGGAGGGCCTCACAAAGTTGCCGAGGCTAGCCACAAACTTGCAATCCTCCTGTCTCAGCTTCCCAAGTACTGGGATTACAAGTGTGCGCCACCATGCCAGGCCCCATTATGTATTCTTAGTCGTAGTCTTAGGGGCAATTCCATCAACATATCACCTAATATATATGTTTTGCACTGGGGATTGAACCCAGGGACATTGTACTTCTGAGCTATACCCCCAGCCCTTTTTATTTTGAAACAGGGTCTCCCTAAGTTGCTGAGGGCCTCACTAACTTGCTGAGGCTCGCCTTGAATCTGGGATCCTCCTTTCTCAGCATCCCAAGTACTGGGATTACAGGCATGTGCCACTGTGCTTTCTCCTATACAACTCTTAAAATAGAAGCACTTTAGAAAATGTATTACAGGATGAAAAGCCTATCCTGTCTCTTCCAGCTGTGCTGCAGGTCCTGATGTGCAGATTTTCATCTACTATTTGCAAGGGCTTGGGTTTAGGATTATAGACAGATGCCCACCCACTGTTTGTTTACATATTTAAACGTAAACCAGTACACATTGTATCCTCCCACCATGGCAAACAAACCTTGAGAATGATAAGACCTTAAAAATTCAAATAAAGCCAAGGTTTTTTTATAGCTGAAAATTGGCACAGTATGAAAGGCCACTCAATTAAATCATTACTGGACACTCCTGATTTGACAGCTTTGTGAAGAATCAAAAGAGCTGAGACTCCAATGGGTCAAGCAATGGAAAGCTTTTCCACTTTAAGTAAGGGCGGAAGCATGGTGTTCTGAATGGCGACAGCTTTCATCCATGGGACAAAAGCATTGTCACAGACTCTGAAGTATTCTACAGATATGTGTCTACAGATAGAGTTCAGCAGAAGCCATGGTGTTTGGATTAAAAAAAAAAAAAAAAAGGCAACAACAAACCACCCAACCCCACTTGATCAATTTTATTTGGGCTATTAGCAGAGAATATTTTGCTCTAGAGACTTCTTACATCAAGCAATAACTGAATGTTAAGCAAACAGATCATCAATTATTAAAATGTAGCTGCTGTTAATGTAATCCTTTACATTTTAGTAACACCAGCATTTGGAGGGGGAGGTGAAGCTAGTTAAAAGTATCTGATGTGCAAAAAGAGAAATAGAGCCATGCTTCCTTTCCTAATATTTTGGGGAGGACGCATTTCTAAATTTTACATTTTGGAGTGGTATTGGGGGGAGGGAGAGAGACACACGAAATTTGATATAGAAATATCTGATCAAGAGGCTAGCCAAATACTGTTCCAAGGGCTCAGGATCCCTGAAAACCCAAATTTAACTTTAATATGGGATCTGGGTACTTTTTTTTTCCTGTACTGGACATGGAACCCAGAGACCCTCTACCACTGAACTGCACCCAGCCTTTTCTGTTTTTTATTTTGAAATAGGGTCTTGCTAAATTGCTGAGCCTGGCTTTGAACTTGAAATCCTGCTGTCTCAGCCTCCCAAGTACTGAGATCATAGACATGTGCCACTGTGCCCAGATGGATACCTTTCTTTATTGGGCAAACTTAGAATAACTTCTTTGTGTGTGTGTGTGTGTGTGTGTATTGTGAATATATATTTGCTTTTTTTTTCAAAGAGGTAAAACATAGTTCAAAATTAAAAAGTAAAAATAAATGTCAGGAAAATGCTTCCACCCATCCCTCCTTCTACCTTTCTTTCCTAAAGAAATTATTTTGTGTCTTTCCAGGGTTTTGGGGATAACTATTTGATAGTATTCGGGATAAATACTAACTTCAACTCTTATTTCAAAGTTTTGCATCTTCAGTTTTTGTTTTGTTTTGATTTCTTATTTACTAATATATCCTAGGAGTCATTCCATGCCAGTACATAGAGAATGTCTTCCCTCTCTTTTTTTCATCCCCATATCACCTACGATAGGTCATACAATACTACATTTAACCACTCTACTGTAGCTGGACATGGCACTATTTCCAGCTATTTTCAAGGCCAAACATACGGCAATGGATAACCTTGACTGTCCATGCATGATGTCCATGCACATACTTTTACAGACTTTTTATTTTTTATTTTTTTTATGGCACTGGAGATTGAACCCAGAGGCATTCTACCTCCGAGCTACATCCCCAGCCCCATTTTACTTTTATTTGGAAAAAGGGTCTCACTAGGTTGATGAGAGTCTCATTACTTGCTGAGGCTGTCCTTGAACCTGTGATCCTCCCGTCTCAGCCTCCCAAATACTGGGATTACAAGTGTGCCCCGCCACGCCTGGCTTTTTTTAATACAGATATTTAGGATGCAGTCTAGAAGTGGAATTGCTGGGTCAAATTGCATATGCATTTATAATTCCAACAGATATTGCCAAATTATCCTCTGCTGTGGCGATAGCTGCTTCTGATGCCCCATACAAAATGACGCTTAGGAGAGTGTCGGCACCCATGCTGGCATCTGTGGGAGGAGGTTCTGGGTACCGTCTGGTTCACAGTTATCACCTGGACATCCAAGGTTTTAGAATCTGAATGTTGAGGAGGGCTGGAGGAAGAGCCATTCACCTGCCAGGTGTAATTGGCCACATAGCTTTATGGTCAAAGGCTCTATCTCTAGCGCCAGATAAGCCTGGGTTCAAATCCTGATCCTACCTCCTGCTAGCAGGTGGATCTAGAATAAGTTCATCTTCCTCCCATTACCCACTCCCTCTCCCTTCCTCCTTTCCTCCTCTTTCTTCATTACCTTCCTTTCTCCCTCTTTCCTGGGGCTTGAACCCAGGACCTCAGACACACTAAGCACATACTTGCTGACCCTGAACCTCAGTGCCAAATTCCCCTTCCTTTCATCTTTTCTTTTTTCCTTCCTTCCTTCCTTCCTTCCTTCCTTCCTTCCTTCCTTCCTTCCTTCCTTCCTTCCTTCCTTCCCTCCCTCCCTCCCTCCCTCCCTCCCTCCCTCCCTTTTTTTCTGGGGGGGGGTGTGCTGGGAATAAAACCCAGGGACATTCTACCTCTGAGCTACACTCTTAGACTGATTTTACTTTTTAAAATTTGGAAACAGGATCTCACTAAGTTGCAGAGGGCCTCACTAAGTTGCTGAGGCTGGCCTCGATTCTGAGATCCTCCTGTCTCAGCCTCCCAGCACTGGGGTTACAGACATGTGCCAGCACGCCTGACTCAAATTCACTGTTCTTATCCTCACTTTCCTCATCTGTCACCTGGGGACGGATGCTTAGCAGAGGCCTACCCAGGCTCTTGCATTTTCATGGGAGGCTGTGAGAATTACCTTCTGTAACAGTTCCAGGGCGGTTAGCACCATGCCGGGCACATCTTAAGCACATCTTGAATGACAGAATGATGGAGGACTTCCCACCAATAGAGCTTTGCCAGCTCTGTGTCTATGACACAAGCAAGACCCTGGGGGGAAGGGAGGGGGGAGAGGGTGTGCATTAACAAATTTAAGTCATCAACTCAGAAAGGCCCATGTGGATGGGTGTACAGTTACAGAGAGGCAAAAAAGATGCCGCTCAGCATACATGTTATTTGCAACAAAGCAAAACGAATTTGTGAGCTTCCTACTGCAGAGGAAGGGGAGGGCGACAGCGCCTGCGAAATCTCCTGCCGTCTTGAGACAGTAAATAGAAACCAAGTTGTATGGTACTGATTGCTGCTAATTTTAAGACGCATCAGCATCACGGAGGGTCTCTTTTTGTTCTCTACCTTTTTTAAATGCTCTTTATCGGAGATGTATTTATGTGCAATATCTCCCCCTTTATCTCATTTTCTTGTGAAGGGCGTGTGCTCCACGATCATTGCTGCCTCTCACTGGTTCCCAGCCCAGGTCTGCCTGGAGGACTTAATCTTTGTGCCCTCTTCTCCCTGCCTTGAGGACCCCCATCTGTCTGCTGCCATGCTTGGGAAGCTTTTCCTCCTCCACCGGCCATTACCCGCGTGAAATATTTCCCAATAACACCACCATCAGTGGCCCTTTCTTCTTTGACTCCAGGAGAGTCTGTGGAATGTTTCTTTTATAGCATTTTTTTTTTTCCCCTTTCAGACCAGGCTCTGGTTTGTTGTGTACTTATCTGTCTCTATCTTTGCACTGGGGAATCTTTGAGTTGAAGCGAGTATCCCTCTCTCTCCCTCCTTTTGTCCCACATGTCTTAAGTGTCAGGCCCTGTGACTGGGTCTGGGGAAACAGGAAATAAACACACGCGTTGGTCTAGAGGGGAGATCGCAACGCCGGGTGGAAGCAATTCAAGAATGCATCTCCGAGCTGAACACCTTATATGACTCTCTTGTTTCACTTTCTAGATGACCCAAGTGTGAGCGTCCTGGTGACCATTTTACTGTCGAAGAGCCAGAGCCAGGGGGGAAATATAAGTCACTGGAGAACATGGGGCTGGCAAGTGGCCTCGATTCCAGGGACCAGGGAGGGCCAGGAGAGCCTGTGGAGGAGGCCGGGCCCGTCAGCATCATGGCTGTGAGAGGGCCTGGAGGAAAGGGCCTCCAGCATGTGGCAATGCACAAAGACTTGGGGGGCGAGAGCGTCACTCTCGGGGGAGTCCCAAGTCTCGGTCCCTCCACATTCCCAGTATTTATGGAGTCGAGCACATAGTAGGTGCCCATCCACTGAATATTTGTTGTAATGGGGCACTACTGCTGCAGCAGTCCCTGGACCGGCCATTCAGCCCTGGGTTCAAATTCATGACATTCCTCCAACCCTGGGGATGCGTGGACCAGTGTCCCAGATTGGGAGAATGTGTCCTTAGATTATGTCTGTTTTATCCTCCTAAGTACAGTGCAGAGACGTCTTCGTTTACCACCACCCTTTAAATGTCCAGACAGCGTGCCCACATTTGGGTTGGTCAAACTGAGCAAAGCTTTGGGCACGGGTGGGCAGTTTTTGGGTGGAGTCCCTTGACTGAGGTCCTCTCAGGCCACACAGCTGTGGGGTGCGCAAAAACTACCCCTTATAGCTGGGCATGGTGGCACATGCCTGTCATCCCAGGAGTTGGGAGGCTGAGACAGGAGAATTGCAGGTTTGAGGCCAGCCTCAGCAATATAGCACAGCCCTCAGCAACTTAGACTGGGTTTTAAAATAAAAAAATAAAATAGGGCTGGGCACATAGCTCAGAGGTAGAACATCCCTGGGCTCAATCCCCAGTACCACAAAAATAAAACGAAAAGCAAAAAACTGCTCCTTACAGGGGGGCGGCCAAGCTCAGGGAGCTGCAGTCTTAAGGTGCTGCTTCTGGTCTGGCCCCAATTCCTGACTCCCCCCTCTCTTCCTCATCTGCTCTCCTCCCTGGGAGATGCCATTATGGTCTGGATGGCCAGACGGGGCAGGTGGAGAAGGTCTTCTCTTTCACTTTACTCAAGACCCTTTGCCAAGGCCAGGAGTGTTCTTTCTTTTAGGGCAGGCAGTTAATAGAACGGACTCTGGAGCCAGTCTGCTTGGGGTTCAAACCCCGGCTGTGTTATTCAACAGCTTTGTGACCTTGGGTAAGTTACTAAACACCCTTGTCCTCTGATTTCTCTATTCCCAAAATGGGATTGATAATGGTACCTATTTCATAAAGGCTCTGGAAAAATTTAAAGGAATTAACATATTTAAAGCTCTTGGGCCCGTCAGTACCTGGCACATTGTAGGTCCTGTGTGCATGTTAGTTACAGTGAAGATGCTGCTGCTGACAGCAGTGGTGAGAATTAAAATGAGCCAGCTGTTTGTGATGGCGCATACCTCTAATCCTGGTACTTGGGAGGCTGAGACCGGAGGATCACAGGTTCGAGGCCAGCCTCAGCAGTTTAGTGAGGCCCTCAGCAACTTAGTGAGACCTGTTTCAAAATAAAATATACAAAGTGTTGGGAGTATAGCTTGGAGGTAGAATGCCCCTGGGTTCAGTCCCTAGTAGCGTGCACACACACACACATGCACACACACACACATGAATTAAAATGAGTCTACACAAACATCCTTCTCTCTTCTGGTTCTTTTGGGCTAAATGTTAATGGCCCATTTAATCCCCAAACCTACCCAAATGAAAACTACTTTTTTTTCCCCCAAAGACAGGATGAACTTAGACCTTAAGTGTAACTTCAAGTTTAAGCTCTGTCGTGCAATTCACAAAGGGGAAAAACAAAAAACTTACATTTCACATGAAAACCATTGGAGTATTCACATATAAATGATAACTCAAAGTTATTCACAATCAGAAGAAATCTAAAATCTAGTTCACTGATGGAAACTTTGATGGGTAAAACGAGGTTCAGAGAAAAGAGCTATCCAATGCAAGGCCATGCAGGCGTGGGGCTGGAACTAGAATGTGCCTCCTGATTCCTGCTCAGGCTTCTTGCAGTGACCCATGGCCAGATGAGGACATTCAGCTGCTCCCTGAAGCTTCTCTAACTTCTTCTAAGACAGGGGTCAGCAAATGTTTTCTACAAAGGACCTGGTAGAAAATATTTTAGGCTTCGCACTGAGCATGGTGGCACACGCCTGTAATCCTGGTACTTGGGAGCCTAAGACAGGAGGATCACATGTTCGAGGCCAGCCTCAGCAACTTCGTGGGACCCTCAGCAACTTAGTGAGACCCTGTTCCAAAAAAAAAATGTTTTTTAGGCTTTGCAGATCATGAATCACAACCACTCAGTTCTGCCATTGCAGTGTGAAAGTAGCTATAGATGGTATGCAAATGAATGAAGGTGGCCATGTTTCAATAAAACTTTATTTATGAAGAAAGGGGTGGGCCAGATCTGTCTCATGGGCCGTGGTTACAGATCTCTGTTCTCTGACTTCCCAGTTGGAGTTTTAGGAAGAGGCACTGAATCAATAAGTGCTTCTCTACATGAAGCAGAAGGTAGTAGGTCAATACCCAGTGTGAAGAATTGGGCAGAGAAAAGGGCTGTGGTGTATAAATTAATAAGGACGATCAAGAAGACAGCTTTACTTTTCCACTTCAGCTACCTCTGCTCCTCTTTTATTTCTTATTTAGTGAAGAAAAACATAGAGGTGGAAATTTTCTACATTAACAACGAGATTAAAGGAAAGATCTTGTAAAGTGGTGTGCTGGTTACCATGGTAGTCCTGGTACAGCTTCTCAGAAACCCCCAATAAAAGGGCAAGCTTTTATCTCTCCATGTGACTCAATTAATTTTAATCTATAGTATGAAAATTATCCACTTAGCTGCCGGAGATTAGCAGGATTTATTAGGGTTTCGAAAAATAAGCAGAAAAAAGAGGAGGATGCATTTGGAGATGTTGTGCTTTGGTGCAAGGGAATCAGGCCATAGATAATTGGGACACACCTTCAAGGCTATGAGAAGCAGGCAGGGTGAAGTCTAGTCTTTATCAGGTGAGTGGACAGTTAAAAAAAATGCCACCAAGTGGTCTCTTTGTGAGTGCAGAGTTATCTACGTCTTCTGAAATAGTTTTCCATGGGCGAGTGTATTAGTATCTACCACTGCATTGTATTTACACCTAAAATGAGCAGCATAAAGCAAAACATGTTTATTATCTTGATGTTTCCGTGATCAGTTGAGTCGTCTGCCCCTGAGCTTATCCTAGTCTGCAGTCGAGGTGTGGATCAGGCTGGGGTGTCATGTGCCGGCTCGACTGGGGAAGGGCTCCCGCCCAAGCTCCCGTGCTTATTGGCAGCATTCACTTCTACAGCGGGTGTTGTGTTGAGGCCCTCAGTTCTTAGCTGGATCTTGGCTAGAAGCCAAGTGGTCGTCTCCAATATGGCAGTCTGCATGTGTCACCATGCCCGGCTCCAGGTTATCTTTGAATGTAATCCCTCACTACAGAGCCTTTGAATCTGGATTCTTGCACTCAGTATAATGCCTTTGAGATTCACGCATACCTTTGCATGAATTAGGAAACCACTCCTTTTTGTTGCTCATTACTAGTCCATTGCACAGATGTACGAAAGTGTGTTCTTCCATCAACCAATTAAAAGATTATTTGGCTAGTTACCTTTTTTAGCCACTATGAAAAGAACTACTATCAACATTTATGCTTTTTTTTGTGTGAATATAAATTTTTGTTATTCTACCAAATACCTAGTAGTGGAATTGCTGGGTTCTACAGTAAATCCCTATTTAGCTTTATAAGAAACTGCCAAATTGTTTTCCAAGATGACGGCACCACTTTGCATTCCCATCAGCAGTGAGTGGGAGTTCCAGTTGTTCCTAGCTTCATCAGAACGTGCACCATCATTTTTTTTTTTTTTTTAAATTTTGGCCATGCTAGTAGGCATGCAATATTATGTCAACGTGGCTTGAATTTGCATTTTCTTAATAAGTAATGATGCTGATCATATTTTCATATATTTATTTGCCCTCTGTATGACCTCCTTGCTGAGGTGTCTGCAAATATTTACCCATTTAAAAATTGAGTATGAGGGTTGGGGATGTAGCTCAGTGGTAAGAGCACTTGCTCAGTATGTGTGAGGCCTAGTATGTTTGATCCCGAATGCCCCCGCTCCCACACACACACACATATACACATGCACAAAGAGTATTTACCTATTTTGAGGATAGACTCTATTCTTGAATAGAATTCTTACAGGTTGAGTTTGAGTAAATAAAAACATCTAAATAACAGGGCCTATTTTTAAGATGATGAAACATGTAAAAAAAATAAAACTCCAGAGACAGTTCGATAATATTACATAAGAAAAGTATTGTTATTTTCTAAATAATTAGTTTTGAGAATTCCCTATGTACCCTGGATGCAAGTCCTTTACTAGAATAGTGTGTGTGTGTGTGTGTGTGTGTGTGTGTGTGTGTGTGGTGCTGGGAATTGAACACAGGGGCATTCTACCTCTGAGCTACACCCCCAGCACTATTTTATTTTTTATTTTGAAACAGGTCTTGCTAAGTTACTGAGGGCCTCACTAAGTCGCTGAGGCTGGCCATGAACCTGTGATCTTCTTGGCTCAGTCTCCCAAGTACTGGGATTACAGGTGTGTGCCACCACACCTGGCTACTAGATGTGTTTTATTTCAGTTGATGGCTAATATTTTTACTATCTTAATAGTGACTCGAACACCAGAAGTTTGAAAATACTGACACAGTCTAAATGATAACTCTGTCTTTTATGGATCATGTTTTTGGTGTCATATCTAACTCATGGTTACAAAAATCTCCTTCTGTGCTTTTTTTCTTAGAGGCTTTGTAGGTTTAAGTTTTCACATTTAGGTCCATGACCTCTTTTAGATTGATTTTTGTATATGTAAGGCAAGTATCTAGGTTTTTACTATTACTTCTATTGCAAATCCAATCTTTTCCTACCTAAAATAATAATTTGTACACACCTATATTATCTTCTAGAAGACAATTATTTTGCCATCTACAGATTAGTTGGGATTTGTTTTTGTATATGGTGTGAGTCAGAGATCAAGGTATTTTTCCTCCGCATGTGGATCTCCAATGAACCCAGCACCATTTAATGAAAAGTCTTATCTCCTCAGTGTCCTGCCATTTTATAATAAATCAGCTGTTAACAAATGGGCACATCCATTTATGGGCTCAATTTTCTATTTTCATGCTGCCAATCTCCTAATTTCTTTTTCTCAACCTTTCAGTTTCTATCATTATACCATTTCTTAATATCTGGTAGAATGCTCTTATCTTTTTTGCCTGGACTCTTCACATTTCTGTATAAATTTTAGAATCTACTTCTTGATTTCCAAAAAACACAAGCTGGGATTTAGATTGGAGTTGTGTTAAATGTGAGGGTCAATTTGCAGAGAATCAGCATTACTATGGTATGGAATCCTCCAGTCCATGACCATGACTCACTCTTCCATTTATTTAGGTGGTTTAGAAATCTTATAAATAATCTTTTAGAGATTTTTTTAATGTAGCAGTCTTACACATTTTTTTTTCTAGATTTATTCCTAGGTATTGGATTTTTTAACAACATGCTATCATAAGTGGGCTTTCTGTTATCTAACTGCTTACTGGTAGATAAACTTATATTTGATGATTCTATACTTTGGTTAGCTGAGCTTTGAAGTTTTGCCTTTTCTTGGACGGAGGGTAGGTTGAGGCATGTGTTCTGATGTGCCCCTCTGGGCTTCCTGGAGACACTGCCTGTGAGGTTCTGATTGTCATATTGCAGAACTCCAGGGGAGCAGCAATGACATTGCAGTTCACGTAGTCAGAGAAGGCTCTACTCACACACAGTAGAATATTCTTAGTGCCCTGTGTATTGTGTAACGTTGACTCCTTTCTCAGAAGTATATGAAGGGTAGCAGACATTGATAGAATTGTCCTTCTTTGGATTGGAAAACCCCTCTCTTTAGTGATAAAACTATTCTTTACTAGTAGGAAAGACTGTTCCCTCTTCTACCTCATTGTATTTGAGAACAAACAAACATAGTATTACCAACTGTAAGAGCCCTCCTCTCACCTACCCCATAATCTAACAACAACAACTACTCCTCCTCTTCCTCCTCCTCCTCCTCCTTCTTCTATCTTGTTACTTTATCTTACCTATGGAGTCTAAAACTAACATAGGTGATTTTTTTTTTTTTTGTACTAGGGAATGAAACCAGGGGCATTCTACCGCTGAGCTACATCTGCAGCCATTTCCATTTTTTTATTTTGAAACAGGGTCTTGATGAGTTGCTGAAGTTGGCCTTGAACCTGTGATCCTCTTGTCTCAGCCTCCCAAGTACGGAGATTACAAGTGGGCTCCACCACGCCCGGCTCATAGTTGATTCTTGATTCAACAGGGACGAATGAGAAACCAATATTATAAAGAGAACAGGAAACGGATCTGCAGAGGGCTGTCACACACAGCTGGACAGGTTGTGCACCGCCACACAGAGGCTGCTGAAATCCAGCAGTGTTCACTCCCTGAGCAGTAATGCCCCGACATGGGACGGTGTCCACCGGCAGGGGGCACTTGGGCACTTTTGCCTAATTTGCCTGCCCAGTCTGGGCGCCTTTTCCCATTCTACACAGGACCCGGTACACCTCATGGTCTGGGCCTGGACAGTTGACCCACGACACTGACCATTGGTGGCCGCACTGACCAGCACCTCTTGGCTCTTGTCAGCGGTGTTACCAGGATGCTGACGCCGTGGCTTCTGGAGCGTTCCCTGCCCCATCCCAGCCTTTCTGCTCGCCTTTTATTGATTCCTCTCTCTCGCCTTTCCAAGCCCGAGCCAGGAGCCCTCCTGTTATTAAAAGCCGTCCCAGTGGCCCACACCTTTCATTTCCTTTGAATTACATTAATTGCCTGACAGCTTAAAAAAAAAAAAAAAAAGTGAGCTGGTATTTTCAGATTTCAGCTGCTGGTCGGCAGGAAATATTTACCAGCTCCTGCAGATTTATAAAGATGCCACAGAGATGCCTGGAGACTAACAATCAGAAAATACCGCGGCAAAACAACGCTATTTTTCAAGGTTAAATGCTCGGAATGCTTAAAAGAAATTGTCTAGAAAGCAAAATAGGGATTCAGAAGCAGCCAGCCTGGACCCTGGACACAAAGAAATAAGATTTCACAGCTTCACAATAATTATGAATTTAATAAGGGGAGCTTTATTTTTAATTTAGTTTCAGCCTGGCAGCGGTCTCCTCCCTCCCACCCCCTCTCCACGGTGTGGTAATGTTCTTTAATGTGGTCCAGGCCTGGGCCACGGTGCATGCCGGGAGGCCCCCGGCCCTGCGACTTCCTGACAAAGAAGTATTTAGACAGATAATGTCCCCGCCTCTCTGTAGGCAGAGGGAACTGACTCCCGCAGGCGTTGGGAAGTCAGGGACTTCTCTCCTACTCCCCTGGGAAGAGAGTAGGTTCTGAAAACCCCAAGGCAGGAAGATTTTTTTTTGATCCCCTGATAGGACCCCAGGCTTTGCCCCCTGTTCGCCATGAACAGAGTAACAACGTTCAGTCAAAGCCACCAGGAGTCGTCAGAGACCCCCCACACCAACACGGTCTCCAACGCTCAGTTACCCCCAGACAGGGTGACTGACATGTGCCGCCCACGAAGATGCCCAAGATGACGTCGCCTGCAAGAACAGGGCCCTTCCGAGCCCACTTTTCAGTAGAAGCTCTTCTCCCGGGACACGCATGTTCATTTGTTTGTTGTTTGTTCATTCAACAAATAGTTATTGAAGGTCTACTTTTCTGAGGCGTTCTTTTTTGTGGAGGCTGAATTCACATAACAAATATTAATATTTTGTGGTACTGGGGATTGGGCCCAGAGGCATTCTACCTCCAAGTTATAACCTCAGCCCTTTTTATTTTCTTTTTGTTGGGAAACAGGGTCTTACTAGGTTGCTGAGAGTCTCACTGTTGCAGAGGGACCTGCAATCCTCTTGTCTCGGCCTCCCAAGAACAGGGATTACAGGAGTGTACCACCATGCCTGGCTTATAAATATTAATCATTTTAAAGTGGTCATGTTGGTGGCATTTAGTACATTAACAGTGTTATGCACCTACCATCTCTAACTATTTCTGAAATATCTTCATCCCTGTCAGATAAAACCCTGTACCAGCCGGGTGTGGTGGTGCATGCTTGTAATCCCAGTACTTGGGAGGCTGAGACGGGAGGATCCGGGCTTGCGGCCAGCCTCAGCTACTTAGTGAGACCCTCTGCAACTTAGTGAGACTCTGTTTCAAAATTAAAAAAAAAAATAGGACTGGGGACATAGCTCAGAGGTAGAATGCCCCTGGGTTCAATCCCCAGTACCGCCAAAAACCAAAAAAAAACAAAAAACAAAAAACAAACAAAAAAACCCTCTGTACCTGTTGGGTAGCTATTCCTCAACCATCTCATCTTCCAGGTCCTAGAAACTGCCAATCTGCTTTCTGTCTCTCTGCATATACCTAATTTGGATATTTCATATAAATGAAATATATGATTCTCTCTGGTGACTAGCTTTTATAATGTTTTGGAATTTCACCCACATTGGAGCGTATATCAGTACTACGTTTCTTTTTTTATGGCTGAGTAATATTTCACTGCACAACTATGCCACATTTGCTGATGATCCCCTCATCTACTGATCAGCATCCAGGTTGTGTCTACCTTGTGGCTTTGTGAATTGTGCCACTGGGATCGTTCATGTGCACGTATGTGCTTGCGTACTTGTTTTCATTTCTCCGGGGGACATGCTGAAGAGAAGAATTGCTGGGTCGTATGGTGATTCAAGGTTTCGGGACCAGCCGAGTGTTTCCCCGGGGGCAGTGCCACCTCACACTTCCATTTCCAACGCTCTTTCATAGGCGCGGCTGTACCCGGGATGAGACTTGTCCTCATACTGTAGCAGAGGAAGGTAGACAGTAAGGCAGAAGCAAAATCAATCAATCAATGACATGCGATGTACAAGGGGCTCTGTTCTAGACAAAAAGGTAAAGCCAAGGCAGCACTGGGAGAGTGTGGGGGAGTGGGCAGTGGGTTGCAGTTTTAATAGGGTGGGCACAACAAGCCTTATTGTGAAGGGGAGATTGGAACAGACTGGAAGGACTTGGTGGGTGACTCAAGTGGACATCTCGGGGGAGGCCGTCACCGTCGGGGAGAACAGCAAGTGCAAAGGTCCTGAGGTGCCTGGCTCCGCTGAGTGAGCAGGGACAGGGGAAAGGGGAAGAGAAGCAATCAGGGAGGTCATGGGTGGAAAGACCATATGGACCCTCAGAGACATTTTAAGGACTTTGCTTTTGGACAAGTAAAATGGGAAGCCACAGGGGTGGAGGTGGGGGAGAGGGTTTCCATTGTTAAGAATTACATTTAGAAGGAGGCAGGTAAGTAATCCGGGTGGAAGATGGTGGTGGAGGGAAGTTTGAAGACAGAGCCCAGGGGATTGCTTGTGGATCGTATGAGTGGTGTGTAGAGAGGGAGTCAGACTCGCTCGCCGTGTTCCGCGGTAGAGGCTGGAGAGCGGGACGGCCATGCCAGTGGGGCGGGCTGGGGCTGGGAGTGGGCTTGGGAAGGACAGTTTGGATCTGGCTGCTCCAGATGCCTGGTCCACAGTAGCTGCCTATTAAACTCTAGCTGTGGACAGTATTGGAGGGCAGAGCTGGGAGAGAGGGTGCGCTGGCGGGAGTCTATTACAGGAGCACCCCTGCACAGAGGCAAGAGCTCGCTCCGCTCTGACTTCAGGGAGATACTGTGATCAAGGGTCACAAACAAGTTCCCTAGGGACCAGTGAAAATAGTGGTGCAGAATATGGCAGAAGGAAGAAAACAGGGCCTGTATAGCTCCAGTTATTATTATTATTATTATTATTATTATTATTATTATTATCATCATCATTATTTTATTTTTTGTGGTACTAGGGATGGAACCCAGGGGCATTCTACCTCTGAGCTACACCCACCAGCCCTATTTTTATTCTTTATTTTGAAACAGGGTCTCACTAAGTTGCAGAGGGCCTCACTAAGTAGCTGAGGCTGGCCGTGAACTCATGCATGCCCCGCCATACCCAGCTTACTATTATTATTTTTTAGCATTACTATTTTAAGCATTTTATTTACCAGTTTTTAAAATTAGTGCATTGTAATTATATATCATAATGAGATTGAGCATGATACAAACACACAGGTACACAGCACTTGGTGTGTTTCTCCAGGTCCCGCCACACTCCCTCGCCCTCTCCATAGGTAATATTGAGATTGTGTAGGAGGAGCATTATTTGAACTGTTTCCTTCATTCTCTCCTGTCACTTCTTCACCTCCCTCCCCAAGTCCTCTCCCATTGTTCTCTAGTGTCCCCCTCCTTTATCTGAAGTCCCTTTTGCTCCCCAGTTTCTTGCTAGCGTCCCCATATGAGTGACAGACAGGTGACCCTTCACTTTCTGAGCCTGGCTGATCTCATTTAACATAATAGTCTTCAGTTTCAGCTGGGCACGGTGATGCACGCCTGTAAATCTGGTTCTTGGGAGGCTGAGACAGGAGGATTGCAGGTTTGAGGATGGCTTCAGTAACCTAGTGAGACTCTTAGCCACCTAGCAAGACCCTGTTTCAAAACAAAAAATAAAAAAGAACTGGGGATGTAGCTCAGAAATATAATGCCCCTGAGTGCAATCCCCAGTAAGCCCCATCCCCCATTCTTAAGTTCCTGCAAATGACATAATTTTTTTCTTCTTCATGGCTAAGTAAAACTCCACTGGGTGTATATATCATAGTTGTGTAATTTATTCATATGTTGACGAACACCTAGGCTGGTTCCTGTTTGGCTGTTGTGAATATTATGGTGATAACAAGCCTATCCATGTTTTTACCAGCTATTTTTTCCATGTGAAAATTTAGGCTTAGTGTTGTCAGACCTTCAGATTTTTCAAGGAAAAGAGAATCTGGATTCTTATATGAAGTTTCTAAATGAACTAGCCCAACAGCTATTGTGGGCATTGTTTTCAATTGGGTAAATTTGTGTATGGACATGATATAATAGAATTATTGTTTATTTTCTTAGGTTTGATGATGGTATTTATTTATTTATTTTTGATGATGGTATTTAGATATGTCAGACAATGTCATTATTATTATCATTAATATTTGGTGTTGAGGATTGAACCCAGGGCCTTGCACTTGCTGAACATGAGTTCCACCACTGAGCCACACTCCTAGCCCCAAATGTCATTATTAAGAAATCACACCAAAGTATTCTGTTATCTACATCTTATTTCCAAAGAGTTTAGAAAAAATGTGTGATGTGTTAGTGATAGCTGCAGAGTAATTATCTTCTGATTTGGACTTCCCTTCAGATTTGAGAATTTTCAAAACAAAAGGTGGGTGATGCGCGGAGGGGAAAACAGACCTTATTTCTCGTGCCTGTCGGCAGGAGCTGACATACAGGGGCAGCCAATGTTCAATCTCTGCCCTAATAAGCCATTGGTTGATATTGGAGATAATCTTTTTATACATCCGCAGTTACTTGAAGACTGTGAGTTTCCCTGAGGCAGGAGAAATATTTTCTTCCTTAAATAACTTCTGGTTCAACTCAATGGGCAGAGCTCAAAAGCAAAATGGCGATTCATTGTAGTAAATATACAACTGATGCTGTACCCAAATGAGAGGAATTCATCACTGTGGGTTCCAACAGAATGGCTGCAATGAGATAAATCCTGCTGGGGTGTGGGAGCGACATCATCTTGAAAGGTTGCCGTGAGGGACTCATTAGGTGACACATGCCAGGCACAAGTGACATGTGCCTTTCTCTCTCTCCTTTACCACTACTCCACTTGTGTAAATGGCCACATGAATTCCCTTGTAGACCTGTGATTTAATTACCCAGTATTTGGGATCTACCTAATCTATAAAGTTCCCCTAAACAGATACATATTTTCAGCACCTGGGATAGCACCCAACACATGGCAGCCACTCAGGAAGTAACTACTGAAAAAATGAACAAGCCCGGCAGAGTGGTACACACCTGTAATCCCAGTACTTGGGAGGCTGATACAGGAGGATATTAGCCTCAGCAAGTAGTGAGACTATTATCAACCTACTGAGACCCTGTTTCAAAACTAAAAATAAAATAGGTCTGGGTGTAGCTCAGAGGTAGAATGCCTCTGGGTTCAATCCCCTGTACCACAAAATAAATAAGGAAATAAACAAACAAAAACCACCAAATATTAAAAGGACTGGGAGTGTAGCACAAAGGCAAAATGACTCTGGGTTCGATCCCCAGTAACTAAAATACACACGCACACAAATAAAAGAACTCTGCATTTTATACCATATCTGTTTACTGGGGAAGGGCCTGTATGAAATTTCCCACATGAGTTTGGAAAATGCTGAAAGATTTTGCTTGTGGTGTTTCTTATTCCCACACGGCCACAGGACTGGTCCATCTTAAGGAATATAAAAAAGCAATGTTCAGATTTCCGGTTGCTCATAAATCTGCTTCCCACATTACCATTTTTTATCTGCCTATTTCTGTTTCCCCTGGGCTTGAAGGAAGTGCTTTACCTTAGAAATGATTCACTACGCCCGGGCCACTGCGGGCTTTGAAAGCCACACAACAGAAGCTCCGTTCCAAATCCCACCATTTATAATTGTGGGGGAAAGCTGGGCATCGTCTTGGGGGTTATCAATGATTTCATAGAACTCAACCTTTGTTCTTCACGTATCCATTTTTCAAAAAACTTACCACTTCACATCCCTGTAAGTCGTTGCCTCTGAGGAAACATTGATCTTCGCTTTGACATCTTGTGCACTGTGTCCCTTTTCAATTCTCTTTTCTCATGGAGGATAAATGGCTCTTTGGGGTTTGGAAAGATGGAGAATTACATCTTGCAGTTGGCTTTTAAATGCATTCATGCCCCTGTCCTTCTTCCTGTCCCTTACCCCGTGCCTCTGGGTCAGAAGATGGAGAAATAGCTAGTTGAATCAAGAGGGTTTGGGTGATATTGTGGGTCAAACTGTGTCCACTACAAATTCCTAACCCTCAGAACCTCATAATGTGACCTCACTCAGAAATAGAGCTGTCACAGTTCACTACCGCAGTCCAAAAAAACCTGACCATACAACTTACAGGAAGGGAGATTTATTTGCTCACAGTTTTTGGAGATTTAGAGGTTTAGTCCATGTCAGACCTGGTTTGTGGAGCTCAGGGCACAGAAACAGTAAGAAGAGAGAGGGAGAGCACTAGACTCAGCTCTCACATCATGGAAGCCGGAAGCAGAGAGAGAGAGAGAGAAAAAGAGAAAGAGAGAGAGAGCACCCACGTGCGCGCAGAGGGAGGAGAGACCTTATATAATCTCCAAGGCCACCCCCAGGGACCCCTCCTTATCAACCAAGCCCTGATTTCAGCATCGATACCTTGTTTCTGTGAGGGCTCGGGGACATTCTAAATCTAAACCCCCATCTCCCCTAATCTAGTATTACTGGTGTCTTTTTTCATATTTTTTAATTAATTGTTTTTTAAATTTTATTAGTGCGTTGTAATCATACATCTTTGTGAGGCACAAGCTGGTAGAGGCATACATGCACACAGGACAGTGTCTTTGTTAAAGGGGAAATTTGGGCAGGCACAAAGGGAGAAGGCCATGTGCAGACGAAGGCAGAGGTGTACAAGCCAAGGGATGCCAAAGCTTGCCAGAAATCCAGCAGCAGCTGTGAGGGAGGTGTGGGACAGACTTTTTCTACTGGCCTGCAGGAGGAACCTATCCTGTTAACATCTGAATTTCAGACTTCTAGCCTGCAGAACTGTGCGGCAATAAATCTCTGTTTCTTATTTTATATTGGTACTAGGGATTGAACCTAGGGGCATTCTACCTCCAAACTGCACCCTCAGCCCTTTTTATTTTTTAATTTGAGACAGAGCCTCACTAAGTGCTGAGTCTAGCCTTGAACCTGCGATCCTCCTGTCTCAGCCTCCCAGGTGTGCACCACCACACCCAGCTAATCTCCATTCTTTAAATCACCTAGGTTATGGTCTTTGGCTCTGCAGCCCTAGGGAACTAGGTGATAGGCTATTGTTTAAAGGTCTGTCTTTACTTGGGAGGGGAGATAGCATGGGGCTGAAGTACTTGGGTTTCTAGAAGCAGAGACCTTGAGTTTGAATTTTCAGTTGTGCAACCTGGGAAAGTTACCCATCATCTCCAGGCTTCCCATTTCCTGAAATAAAATGGAGACGAATGTAGACTTACACCTGATACTACAGCCATGAGGATGGAATGAGAATGTAATAAGGATTCAGTAAGATGATATGTAATATAATGCAGTAAGTGAGATACGCTCAGACAAATATCTGGCACACAGTAAACACTTGCTGTGTGGTATTAGTACTGTGGTTATTCTTAGTAAGAAGTGCTAATATTTACAGAGCCCCAAGGAGACCTCTGCTACCCAGAGTTTAGAAATTTCTCCCTATACCCACCCCTTAGCCAATGGTGGGAATTCCCCTCTCTACCTCTTGTTCCCGAGGTCAGTGGTCTGGGGTTCGATCCATGTCTGATCCTTTTGAGGGATTTAATCTCTCCATGAATCGGGACTTGTTGTCTAAGTGATAATACATGACAACTCACTTACCATTTTCACTAGTGGATGCAAGACAGTACTAAGAGTTGGACAAGAATTTGGAGCGGCTACAATAGTTTCCAGGATCATGTATTCATTCGTATTTAGATGACACATACTGTATTTACTGAAAGCTGTTCTCGGTGTAGGATCTGGTTCAGAGTGGGTTGTTCCTCAATATCTCCCGAGCAGGGGAGGGGACGTGGCATGATTGACATAATTCCATGGTGAGTACCATTCATTGAAATGTATGCCAAGGTGGGCCTGGTTATACACGCCTGTAATACCAGTACTTGGGAGACTGAGACAGGAGGATTGCAGGTTCAAGGTCAGCCTCAAAAACTTAGTGAGACCCTGCTCTAAGATAAAAATAAAAAAATAATAAAAACAGCTGGGGGTATAGCTTAGAGGTAGAATGCCCCTGGGTCCAATCCCTAGTACCCCCTACCCCAAAAGAAGAAGAAGAAGGAGGAAGAGAAGGAGGAGGAGGAAAAGAAGGAGAAGAAATGTATGCTATGCTGTGGGTTAGATTGTATTAGAACAATTACCCTTTAATGTTTCTGTAAGCTTGCATAGTATTATCATGCCCATTTTACAGAGGTGGAAATTAAGGCACTGAGTGATTCAGTAACCTGTCCAAGGCCATGACTAGGTAATGGCAGAATTAGGATCTGAACTCAAGTCCCTCAGACTCCAAAATCCCCTGCTCTTAGCTCTGGGAAGCCACTGCCTCAGTAGCCCCAGGAATCTAGTACCCTCAGGTGCTTACTTGAAATTGATAGTGGAAGAGACAGAAAGAAAACCAGGTTTTAAAATCAAATGTTGTCACGTAAAACAAACAACAAAACCCACATTAGCCCAAAACACAAAAACGTGCTCTGAGTGGAAGACTGGAACAAAATGAACCTTTTCTCAGTGTTGAAACGCAGCGTCTGAACCTCAGACTTGTTTTAATTTTGCAATTGTCTTGAAGCTGTTAATGGGCCCGGCATACGCTGGAGGTGAATTTTGCCAAGTTGTCCCTCCGAAGCATTTTATTGTGATCGAATCGCAAGTGAGACCCCGGTCTCTTTATCTTGTTTATTCTCCACCATTTCCTACGCTAAGTGGTGTCTCTGCAGCCAGCCAGCCTCCTCTGAGCTTATTTGTTTATGGAGAGAATATTAATTGGCAATGCTAAGGAGCCTGGGATGCAAATGAAATTTTGGTAATGGAATTCCTTAGACTGTCTTTATCCCCCAGGCCTCCTCTATTGAAGTGTCCAATCTAATATAATTATTAGCACAAGTAATAATAATAATTATCTTCGTTTCCTGCTTCAGTTGTTATTCATGGGGAAACTGCAAGCTCTCTTCTATCTGTTGGCCTCAGTTGAAAACAGAAAGTAGATTCTCATCTCATATCTTTTTTTTTGCAGTACTGGGGATTGAATTCAGGGACATTCTACCTCCGAGCTACACCCCTAGCCCTATTTTGTTATTCTTTATTTTGAAACCGGGTCTCACTAAGTTGCGGAGTGCCTCACTAAGTAGCTGAGGCTGGCCGTGAACCCAGATCCTCTGGTCTCAGCCTCCCGAATGCTGGGATTAAAAGCGTGCACCACCACGCCCGGCTTCATCTCATGTCTTATTTCTCTATCATTTTTGCTTTGCCCAATTCCTAAGCCTGGCAGCTAGACCTTTATTTTATTTTATTTGTGGTACTGGTGATTGAACCCAGAGGCATTCTACCTCCAAGCTACACCCCCAGCCCTTTTTATATTTTTTTGTTCGGAAACAGGGTCTTGCTAGGTTGCTGAGGGTCTTGCTACATTGCTGAGGCTGGCTTCAAACCTGCAATCCTCCAGTCTCAGCTTCCCAAGTAGTGGGATTACAGGTGGGTGTCACCATGCCTGACTAGCTAGCTCCTGATGTTGGTAGTTAAAAACAAACAAACAAACAAACAAACAAACAAACGTGGTTACTTGTCCCTGTTTGAAAGAGAAGTCCGTTAGCAGTGGAAAACCTCCACTAGGCAGGCTTTTTTCCCCCCTGAGATCTTGTCTTAAAGCTCTACTTGTGCACTGTAAGTCAAATATTTTGCAAAACCTCTCCTGGTTTCTAGCATCTGTCTCTCCGAGACTACCATCTGGATACACTGAGAATCATGTTTCCAAAAAGCAAATCTGGCTTTCCAGTGCCTTTGCTGAAAACCTGAATAGACTTCCTACTGCCCTCAGGTGAACTCTAAATTTCTTCTTCTGCCCTGAGATTATGACCCTTGTTTCTCCTTCTGGCCTTATCCCTCATCGCTGTAAATTGGTCAGTTCTGGAGTTTCATAGAGATGGAAACCTGCCATATGTGGCCTTTTGTCTCTGCTCATTTCACTTAGAGTAACGTTTTAGAGGTTCATCTGTGTTATAGCAGGTGTCAATTCTTCATTCTTTTTAATGGCCAACTACTGTTCCAATGTGTGGATATACTACATTTTGTTTCTCCATTTTTTTTTTTTTTTTTGGTACTGGGGATTGAACTTGGGGGCATTCTACCTCCGAGCTATACCCCCAGCCCTATTTTTTTATTATTT
Organism: Graphiurus murinus; assembly: GCA_004027655.1. Classification (NCBI taxonomy): domain Eukaryota; kingdom Metazoa; phylum Chordata; class Mammalia; order Rodentia; family Gliridae; genus Graphiurus; species Graphiurus murinus. Next base: position 31,619 of record PVLC010018732.1, read on the forward strand.
TATTTTGAAACCGA